>JBCNJP010011240.1:0-17561 GCA_039602395.1 Deinandra increscens subsp. villosa
TATCGAGTTTCTTGTTGTGCAAGGAAAGTTGTGCATGCTCAGCTTTCCTCTATGGAAACTGAGCCTAAACCAATTGGTATTGCTTGTAACATTCAGGTCTCTTCTTTTTCTCTCTCTCTCTCTTCGAATATATACATTCATTGACCTGTACAATTAGCCTTAATAGTAGTATTCACTGTTTGACCTAAGTGTTCCCAAATCTGTGTATAATATACACATTTTCTTGTAATGTTTTTCTAAGTAAGCGGCCTACTTTGATTTAATTGGTTTCTATTTAGTCTGATCGTAATGGGCGTGGTGGGGGGCATTATCAAGCCCATAGCGCCCCCAAAACGCCCCCCTCCCACCCCCCTCGGCCCTATGGACCATTTTTGGCTCCTGGGCGTTCTCCTCACAACGCCGTTGCCCACACATTGATCGAAGAAACTAGCCGTTGAACGGCTAGTTTTCCAGAATTTTTGTTTTATTTTTCTAATTTAAATACCACTATATATATATATATATATTTATATCACATTCCATTCAAATCCATTCAAACTCTCCATCTTTCAAATATTTCTATACAATCTTCCATTATTTTCTTTAAAAATTGAGCTCCCCTTCATCATCCTCGATTTACTACGACTTCTCCGACGAAGAGGAATACGAGATTATCTCCGCCGCACTCCAAATTGTTCAAGAGACTTCAAATCGGGTTCCTCGTCCGGTTTTACGGCGCACGCCCGTTGAGCGTGATCGGAATGCCGCTTGTACCAACTTGATGAACAACTACTTCGTCGCACGTCCGGTCTACGACGATGAAACATTCAAGAACCGTTTCCCGATGAATAAACGATTATTTTTGCGTATCGTGCATGATTTGGAGCAAAACAAACCTTACTTTCAACAACGATGTGACGCGATTGGAAAACTGGGCTTCACGGCGATTCAAAAGTGTACTTCCGCGTTACGCTATCTTGCATATGGCATGACAATGAACAGGTTCATGGACTACCGGGGATGATGGGTAGTATCGATTGCATGCATTGGTCTTGGGATAATTTTCCCATGGCATGGCGAGGGCAACACACACGGGGTGATCAAAAAACCCCTACGGTTATTCTATAGGCCGTTTGTTCTAATGATCGATGGATTTGGCATGCAAAATTTGGTGTAGCAGTGTCGAACAATGACATCAACGTGCTCGAGGGGATATATCCAGAGTACTCGTTCATCGTCAAAACTTTTAAAGACCCCATCGATCAAAAAAGAAGATATTTTAAGACGGTCCAAGAAGCGGCGAGAAAGGATATAGAGTGTTGTTTTGGTAATCTTAAGAAGAAGTGGATGTTTGTGAAGAATCCTTGTCGATTATGGACAAAGGATAAAATGGCCGATTGCATGCGCGCTATTATTATAATGCATAATATGATTAAGGAGGACAAAGGAAAGACGATATGCTCAGACTTTCGACCCGAGCACGTACAAGCGGTCCCATATGCGACAGCCGATGAACGCCGTGTAAATTCGGCTATGATGCGTTCCTCAGAACTACACAACGCGTTGAAGGCGGACTTAGTCGAACACACATGGGCTAATCGTCCGGTTGATTATGTACAAGAAAATAACCAAGTTGGCGAAGACGGCGAAAATGATGTAGTTGACGAAGAGGATTACGACGATGTGCCCGACGATGAGTAGTTTTATTTTCTATACATAAAAATGTAATTTGTATTTGTGTTTTTTAATTTAATGAAATTAGATTTTATTTTTTGTTGTTTAATTAAATTAAAAAAAATGATGATGTAATTATGAGGAGGGGCTCCATGGGGGCTTTATGACTACACCATAAAACCCCATAAAGCTCCTTGCCACGTCATCCGTCACATGGTGCAAAACGCCCAAATGAGGGGCTTTACGGGACTCCATGACTACACTTAGTCTTATCATCATGTTTAGTATATCACTAGGTTTGTAACCCGTGTAATACACGGGGGGTGTGACATTAAATCAATTGAACAAAAACATCATATAAAGAGTTGTACGGTAAGTTCGTTGTTTGAATTTGATTTTTTATTTAAAATTTCCAGAAAATAAAAAAAGAATTGATTAAAGTTAATTGAAGAATAATTGTAGATGTATTTGGCATGACCAGAATATAATGTATTTGATGTTACTATATAAGATCATGACATGTGCTTAATGTTTTATGTTTGAAAACTTTTGGCATTGTTATTGAAAAAATTTATGTGATCTTGTACCACAGGGAAAAAATAAAGTTGTACCACATGAAAAAGTGATTCAAATGTTTTTATAACATTTATTTATAGTATAGAATAGAGATGGATAAGATATAATATAAATATAATGAACTTAAGACTTCTTTATATATAATATAACATTTTAAATCCCTTAAGACTTCATAAAAAGAGCCACATGAAAGTTTAAAAAGATAAAAACTTTTCATGATAATTAGAAAAAAAAATTTGGTGGGTCAATCTTACCTGACTTTTAACTAAAAAGAAAAAACAACTGTGAAGCTGACAATACACAGTCTAAAAAAACAGAACAACATAGTGAAAACCCCTACATAGGTTAAAATGAATGAAAAGAGAACAAAACGTCAAACCCGACCATCCATAATCGAACTCGAAAGAAGCACCAATGACTAAGCCTCGATTATAGAACTTCAATCCGTTTGGCAATGCAGTGCAGCAGTAGTAACCAGCCAATCGAACGTCCTTGACGTGCTTTGATTATTCATTATTTGGTGTTTAATAACTTGTGTTTCCATTTTCATTTCACCATAGACCAAAATAAAAATAAACCATAGCTCGCAACTTTTCACCAACCCCATTTTGAGCCCCATGAGCACAAAAATCCCATCCTTTTAAATGTGTCTTTCATGTCCAATAGTCTACCCACCAACCCAAATCAAGCTACAAAGTGCCATGGTAAACAACAATATTGCAAACCATCATGTTGTAAAGATAATGTCATGGACTTCAAATAATATTTGAAAATTCTAATCGAAGAATACAAGTAGTAAAAAAAATTAACCTGCAAGGTTTTCCAAGGAACAATTTCGACGCCAGATATTCCATTAAATTTGTTGTTGTGCAACAAAAGCATCCATTGCAAGCCAACCTAAAAAAATGATGATGATATCAGGAATGTAACAAAATTTAAAAAGGAAATACAACCACAAATCAGAAGCAATCCCATAACAGTTCAATATGAAATCAGGTGCTATTACCAAAAGGGGATCAATAGTTCAATACACGAATAAATGATGAAATAAATATATATACATACATACCTTAAAAATGACGTGCAAATATACCAAAGTCATATATTTTGTGTTTTCAAATCCGTGGATCCATCTCCACAAAATGATGACCTGCAAATTTGTAACAAATCGAAAAAATCAACTGGGTAATTGAAAACAATAGAGATTTATAGAAGTACATAACCTATACCACCGAATAAACATATGTCAAAGAAGTAGGACATTCAGTCTAAACAAAGTAGACATTTTCTTTTAGTAATACAAAGTCATAAAAGAAAACTATTTTTATTTGTTTGAATGAAAGCTATTATGTGTCATCCTGTCATATTGTATAAATTTAAGGTACCAAAAGCTACACCTTCCATATGAACAAAGTTGTCTAAATCTCTCAAGTCTGCTTGTTTTGAAAGAGATTAGATTAGACAAAGGGTTTTGAAAGCCATGAGAATGCAATGCTTAAGGCTTTAGGTAAAATGACGTGTAATTAGAACTGTAAAAGATATCTTGAGTGTTGGGCTCATTTTTCATGTTTTTGACGTAACATCCTAATTATTTTTAAAATTCATTAAAGAACATGTATTATAATTTGTGTGTAAACCCAACCCTTTTTTTACCCCTTATCCAACATATTGTAGGCCTTACTTTTTCCTTATTTTGTGGCAATGACAATGTTACTCATGCCTTGGAAAAAAAGAACAATTTAAAACACAAACATATGCAAATAGAATAAAAAGAACAACTTGAAACACACAAACATATGCAAGTAATAGGGATTTCAAAACAGAATCAGAGGCTTGCAGGAATAGGCATGGAACAAAGAATAATCCCCCTATCCGAATGATAACTCTAGCCAAAATTTCAAAGTTATGAGACAAAAAATAACCCCCCTATCGAAATGATAATTCTAGTCAAAATTTCAAAGTTATGAAACAATAAGTAATCCCCCTATCAGAAAGATAATTCTAGCACAATTTCAATGTTTAGGTCTTGAAGTTACCAAAGAGCATGATAATTTGATTTACGAAATCTTGTAAAAATAAAAATTAAATAGGATTTAAACAATACAAAACATAACAGGGATAAAAAAAATCATATGAAATTCAATGGATTTGATTTAAAACCAAGATTAGTGTTAAGATCTCAAATTCACAGCATGAAAGCATCTATATGAAGAAATTTCAGATTCTTCATGAACAAACTTTCATGTAGAGAAATAATACAGAACCCTAAATCCAATATTGAATTGAAAATTCTTGCACTCTATCGTATTAAAAAACATAGGGTTTCTTAATTTGGGTTACTGATGTCTTACTTCTTACCGGATAGGAATGTTAGGATTCGAGACCACTCACACACACAATAAAATAACAATCACTGCAGAAAATAATAAACGAGAATGAACACGCAAGATTAAACGTGGTTTGGTCAGTGTGACCTACATCCACGGGCTGCAACCAGGGTATTTTATTATTGCTCTGCCTCACTCGACGTGAGAATTACAAGTACAAGAGGATATATAAATAGAGAGGGAATTAGGGTTACATAAAATAAACCGGGCCAAAACATGGGCCCGAGCCAATCAAGGCTCCACAAACCCAACAATCTCCCACTTGGAGGCTTGATCATATTCAACTGCCATCCGCTGTAATACTTGTACGTCTAGTAATCCTCGTCATCCTCCTGGCTGCAGCGGCCTTCTCATCAGTTAACCTGAAGGCCCGTTGAAGCTCCCCTGAGCTCCAACATATCAGTCATGGCAAGAACTGCCCCTGACTCGTCCTCGATCCCTACCGGCTCCCACTGAAACAAAATGCCAGATCCTGAGATACCCTGAGAACAAACAACACTCTCCATGTTAAGCAGGTAATCCACTGGAGAGGCTTTAACCACTGGAACACTGGTTCTCTTAACAAACGGTCGTCTGGTAACTTTGACTGAAGCACGACCTGTGCTCCCACTGCCATGAAAACCCTTGACCTGTTTTTCTGAACCTTTCCTAGTACATTCAGCCTGAATCTGACATGTGGCTCTAGGTTTATCTCCTGCAAAACAAACCTTCTTCTGCCCACTAGACTCTGTGAACCGGACTTTGGACTTCTTCTGAATTGGGATGGTCTCTCCCTCAGACGGTAAACTAACCATGTAAAGCGAACCTCTCTTTTTTCCCCGAGCCACTACTAGATTTCCCTTAACAACTTTCCACTGCCCGTTCCCGAATTTAACATCATGTCCCTGTTCATCCAACTGCCCCACTGAAATCAACTGTTTCTTCAAGCTTGGAATCACCCTGACATCCTTCAAAACCCATGAACCGACTGAAGTCTTTAAATCTAAGTCACCCATGCCCGTAACATCTAGAACATCATTGTTCGCCAATTTTACCTTGCCAAAATCACCTTCCTTCAGATTCTGCAATGCTTCACTACTGTGGGTAGCGTGAAATGAAGCACCAGAATCCATGACCCAGGAATCAACACTGCTCTCTACGCTGCATATTAACGTCTCATTATCAACATAGTCTTCTGCAGAGTTAACTTGTTTCTTTTCACTCGGACACTGATTCCTAAAGTGTCCCACCTGCTTACAGTTCCAACATGTCACATCATCCCGAGCCCTAGACTGACTCCTTCTTCTGTTCCCGCTCCCACTACCTCTGTTGTTCTTCCTACCTCTACCAACATGCATCAATCCACTCGATGATTCACCCGAATTTCTTCGTCTGACGTCTTCGCCCAGAATAGTATCCCGAATCCCATCAAAAGTGAACTTACTGGTAGAACTCGTAATCGCTGTAACAGTTCCTGACTAGCTATCAGGCAATGAAGATAACAGTAGTAGAGCCTGAACCTCATCCTCGAATTTAATATCAACTGACCCAAGTCTTGACAAAATTGAGTTCATGTTGTTGATGTGCACAGTAACTGAACTTCCTTTTTGCATTCTCGTGTTAACCAGCTCTCGAATTAGGTAAACTTTATTAGCTGCCGAAGGCTTCTCGTACATATTAGACAATGCATCCATGATGCCCTTCGCTGTGGTTTCCTTCAGAATGTTGAACGCAACATCCTTTGACAACGACAATCTAATGACGGCCTTGGCTTTCTTATCTAAGTTCTTCCATTCGTCTGGTGTAATCTTCTCTGGTCTTTCACCCAATACCATGTCCAAATCCTTCTGAATTAGCAAATCCTCAATTTGCATTTTCCACCAACCAAAGTCTTTTCCATTAAACTTCTCAATCTGAAGTATCCCGCTCCCAGTCATTGTCTCAAACTAAGAAACTTAACTTTGAATTTTGATGACAATATCAAAGAATTCCTGGAAAAAAAATAACCAACCCCGTTCCTCGATCTCGACCCAAATATTTTCTAGGCACTAAACAATTTAGTTTGTTTCATAGAATTTTGGCTACTGCCCAAATTAAAAAATCACAGCCTAAAATATATTTAATGATTCACAAATTTTGCATCTGCCAATTAATTAGAATCACAATCCTCGAGAAATTAAATGACACGGTCAAAATCAAGAATTTTAGTCAAAATAGGAAACAACCTCCTGTCTCCTTGTATACGACGGCGACGAGAATAACCAGGGATCTGCGATTGCTTTCACGACATCAAGCAACAAAAAATTTTTTGAAATCCGACGACCCTACCCCTTCCTCGACGGGGTTCACTCGTTGTTCGGCGAACACGATCGATAGCGTAAAGGTGGCGGCGACCCGAAACTGCCGGCGAACCCTTGCTCGATCAACCTTACCAATCCAATACGAATGGGAAAAAAAACGAAAACAGGTGAACACACTAACCTGCGATTTATTCTTTTCTACTGATTGTCCCTTCTGTTCAAACCCAGATTCCGGCGATGCGATCCTAACTGACCCACCGACAACTTGAACAACACACGGGTTGCGGCTGAATCTGCCCCACCAAACCCTAAAGAAAACGTGTGTAGACGTACTAGTGAGTAACAAACCTGGCTCTGATACCACTTGTTAGGATTCGAGACCACTCACACACACAATAAAATAACAATCACTGCAGAAAATAATAAATGAGAATGAACACGCAAGATTTAACGTGGTTCGGTCAGTGTGACCTACATCCACGGGCTGCAACCAGGGTATTTTATTATTGCTCTGCCTCACTCGACGTGAGAATTACAAGTACAAGACGATATATAAATAGAGAGGGAATTAGGGTTACATAAAATAAACCGGGTCAAAACACGGGCCCGAGCCAATCAAGGCTCCATAAACCCAACAAGGAAGAAAGCCGGAAAAATTAGAGAATTATGGCCGTAGGAAGCATCGATCTTCCCGATATCTCTGTGATGATGATTTATGTTCGTCTTCGTATATGAAAATAAAAATCAAGATGAATGAAGAACAAATCAGAATGGAAATCGTATGAAACCCAAAATAGACCATGAAGTGAAGCATCCGGTGGCGAATTAAAGACATCCGCTCATCCAGTGGTGAAGAAACCTAAATACTCTTGAGGAATTGGCATTAATGTTTGAAGCAATTAAACCATGAAGAAGAAACCTAAAGACTCTTGAGGTTCCGATCGAAAACGGGGCAAAAAAAACTGACAAAGAAGAGAAGGATGTTGGATATCGTTTCAGGAAGGCGCCACGTGGCAATTCATTGAGATAAACACGTGTCAGTAAGAGCTCGCAAGGATTTTACTTTATTAGATGAGGAAGATTATTAATTTAATGTTCACAGGTTTTCGAGTTTCATAATTACTTTACTTTTAGATGCTGACTCAGTTTCACTGTTTGTAATTGTTAGTTATTGATTGTTTTTCATATGCGATTTTGTTAGGTTACATTGGACGGTTTTAAAGATACCGATTTAGGTTCTTTGGCAGACAAACATTTAAATGCATCCGCATTGGAAGAAGAGCCAAATGACACTGAGAATGTACATCGCTTATATCACGTCATCACTAAGACTAAGCAACTTTGATTCGGTATTCTATCTATTTACTACCCAACTGATCAGATGGTCTTTGTTTTGATGTTAGTTATTATTGCTTTTGTGTGCTTCTTATCGGTTAATCGGTTAATAATAAATTATGACATTTCAAGTTCATATGTTCATATTGTGATGTTAGTTATTATTGTTTTCGGGTGCTTATTATCGGTTAATAAGAATAAGTTGTAACATATCAAGTGCATATGGTCTTGTTTTGATGTTATTAGTTATTACTAGTAAGTTGATACGTCCCGACCCCTTAAGAGTTAAAAAGGATCTGTTGTTTTCCGAATGTTGACCCAACATCCTCTTTGAAATGCATGAATGTTGACAATTATAAATAAAAAAATAAGTCTCAATAGGTTTGATTTCTTACGGACTAGAGCTGACTGCTAGCTTGTTTGCTTTCCTCCGTTTAAGCTTCTGACTAATGCCTGAATTTTGTTTGACCCAATCTTCCAAAGATCTAACTTGATTAACAACTATCAAACAACCCCAAACTAATTACCTGGCTATATGTCAAGTTGGTCCTCATTTAAAGGCCTTCCCTCAAAATGGTTTTCAGTTTTCATTACTGACGCCTCCTAAACTTTTATTTTTATTTTTTAAGTATACAGTAAGTCTTGCCACGTACTAAAATATGACACCAATGATTGTACTGGTGCACAATTTAATCAACCCTTAAATGTTACCTGTTTATTATATCAAGACTATGTGTAGTGATGAAGCCTAACTCTCTATGGGGCATTTTATGACAAGTGACAAACGCGTCAGAAAAGCTCCAAAGTGGCGTAGTGATAAACCGCCCATGGGTGTTTTTTTGTTTTGTTTTTCTCTTAATATTATATTTTTTTAAAATTTAAATAAAATACATAAACCTGTGTCTTTTTATTAAAAAGACTTGTTATATTTATGTAAACAAGCTCAAAATAAATAAAAGAAAAAAAAATGAGGGGCAAAAAAATTGTAGTAGATTGTACATAAGCCCATATAAATCTCAATTGGGCTCCACATAAAAGTTCAATTAGGTCATCATCTTCATCAGCTTTTTAGCAGCTCCACCATACCTTTCCTCCTCATCAGTTTCTTTCCCTCTTCAACGTTAAACAACCCTGCTGAGTTTTGAAGCTATAATCATCAACTGAAGTGTAAAGGGTTAGTGTACTTTAGCTAATATTTTGTTAGTTAAAGGTACAGGGGCTAATCGGTCATTTACTGAAAAGATAAATGTTATCGCTTGAATTGAATACGTGAAGAAAGTTCAAGGGGTCTAAGTGTCATATTTGGTTAATGTTTCGTTATTAGCCGTTGGTGTTTGTTAATCGTTAGAGATTATGGTATATAGATCTTGATTAGCTCGATTAGCTCTTAGTCTTTCATTTTTCCAATTCCTTTCATGTAATTTTGTTTTCATTCTTAATAAGATCTTGCATTCGTGTCAAATCATTCATCGATTCCATCTCTGATTACAACAATTGGTATCAGAGCCATCTACGGCTTGGGATCGAAGGAATTCGCGACAAAATTGGGACGTCTCTGATTCATGTCGGTGATTTGATGTCGACGAAGTTTAGTATCGACAAATTTGATGGCCAAAACGATTTTAGTTTGTGGCGGATGAAGATGGGGTCGTTTTTGGTCTATCAAGGTACTGTGGAAGCTCTAAAAGGAGACAATCATAAACCAGCCGAATGGAGTGATGGAGACTGGCATGAGGTCTTGGATAAGGCGCATAGTTCCATCATATTGAGTTTGGGAGATGCCTGTGATGAGTTTAATAAGATCATACTTGATCTTGAAAACATAGAAGTTAAAGTAGATGATGAAGATCATGCCATACTGTTCTTGTCAGCATTACCACAAAACTATGAAACGTTTGTGGATACCTAAATGTATGGCAGGGAGTCTTTATCAATGAAAGAAGTATTGGCTGCACTCAAGTCAAGGGAATTGAAAAAGAAATCAGATGAGGGAAAAGAGGAAGGCAGTGAAGGGCTGTTTGTGAGGGGTAGATCAAACCAAATAATATTCAAGAAAAGGGGAAATCATAGGTCTAAGTCCAAGACTCACAAAACTCTCTAGTGTTTTGTATGTGGATCAGAGAAACACTTTAAGAGAGACTGTCCAGAATGGAAGAAAAGGAAAGGGGAACAAAAGAATCAAAAAGGTTCTTATAATCATACAGAACAGGAAGAATCTAAGGGATATGAGAGCTCAGATGTGTTAATGGTGTCACATGGGGAGGTTAAAGGAGATTGGATTATGGATAGTGGATGTTCATTTCACATGACTCCTAACAGGGATTATTTTCACAATTCTAAGGTGGAGGATCTTGGAATGGTGAAGTTAGGAGACTTTAGCCCATGTAAAGTGACTGGCCATGGAGATGTGACATTGAGGTTGCAGAATGGTACACAAATGGATGTGCAAATGTGAGGTATGTTCCCAACCTTAAAAGAAACTTATTATCTCTTGGTACTTTTGAAAGAGATGGATTCAACGTAAGTTTAAAGAATGGGAAGGCCAGGGTTATAAAGGGTAGTATGGTAATACTGTCTGGGTCAAGAAAGAACAACAATATATATGTTTTAGAAGGTGAGGTTGAAACAGGATCAGCCAATGTGATTACTGAGATAGGTAACAAAGATGCACTTTTATGGCATAAAAGGTTAGGAGACATAAGTACACAAGGATTGACTGAGTTACATAAGCAGCAAGTATTAGGGAAGGTTGATAACTGTGAAATTTCTTTTTGTGAGCATTGTATAATGGGTAAGCACAAAAGGGTTAAGTTTTACAAGGGGAAGCATATATCTAAAGGGATACTCGACTATGTTCATTCTGATTTGTGGGGGCCATCTAGAATTGAGTCACTGGGTGGAGCTAGGTACTTCATGACACTAATAGATGATTATTCCAGAAGGGTGTGATTGTTTGTTCTTAAGCATAAGAATGAAGAATTTCAGACATTCAGAGACTGGAGGGTATTAGTGGAAAAACAAACTGATAGAAAAATCAGAAAGTTGAGAACAGATAATGGGTTGGAGTATTGTAGCAGGGAGTTCAATGAATATTGTAAGTCCAATGGGATAGCAAGGCACTTGACAGTCCCAGGGACTCCATAACAAAATGGACTTGCAGAAAGGATGAATAGGACATTGCTAGAAAGAATTAGATGTATGCTAAACTCATCAGGAATGCCTAAGAAGTTTTCGGCAGAAGCTGCTAACACTGCAGCTTATCTCATAGATAGATCACCATCTAGAGCAATTGAAAATAGGACACCTATGGAAATATGGACTGGTTCTAAACCTGAGTATGATGGGTTAAAGGTTTTTGGGTCATCGTGTTATGCTCATGTCAGCCAAGGAAAGCTTGAGCCTAGAGCATATAAGTGTATTTTCTTGGGATATCCAAAGGGGGTTAAAGGCTACAGAGTCTAGAGGGTTGAGGATATTAAGCGTAAAGTGATTGTGAGTAGGAATGTAGTCTTTAAAGAATATATCATGTATAAAGATATATTTAGAAGGTCACAAGAAAAGGTCACTGGAGTTCATTACGATGATTCTGAAATATCACAAAAAAGAAGGACATTAGGAAGTGAGTCTGAGGTGGAGTTGCCAAAAATCCCAATTGGCTCATCATCAAACTCAGGGATGGTGTACAAGAACAGCCATACTCCATTGCTCAAAGTAGGCAAAGGAGACAGATAGTAAAACCTATAAGGTTTAGGGACAGTGAGGATATTACTGCTATAGCTTTTGTTGCAGCAGAGGAGGACAACATATTTGAACCTTTGTCATACCAGTGGGTCAAGGCTATGCAGGAGGAAATGGATTCACTTGTTAAAAATGAGACATGGGTTTTGGTGGATAAGCCAAGGGACCAGAAAACTGTAGCCTGCAAATGGTTATATAAATTGAAGGAAGGGTTGAGTGAAAGTGAACCACCAAGGTATAAGGCAAGGTTGGTGGCTAAAGGGTTCACACAAAAGGCAGGTGTGGATTATAATGAAATATATTCACCAGTTGTTAAACATTCTTCAATTAGGATTATATTGGCCTTAACTGCTGTAAATGACTATGAGTTAGAGCAGATGGATGTTAAAACAACTTTCTTACATGGTACATTGGAGGAAACAATCTATATGAATCAACCTGAAGGATTTGAGGTTCCAGGTCATGAAAATCAGGTTTGCTTATTGAGAAAATCATTATATGGGTTAAAACAGTCTCCAAGGCAGTGGTACAAAAGGTTTGATGAATATGTTGTGTCACAAGGTTTTTTAAGAAGCTCATATGACAGTTGTGTTTATTTCAGGCAATGCAGGGATCGGGAATACTTGTATCTTCTACTTTATGTAGATGATATGTTGATTGCTTGTAGAAGTCAAGAAGAGATAGATGCTACTAAGAAACTGCGAATGCAGGAGTTTGAAATGAAAGAGCTTGGAAAAGCTAAAAAGATCTTAGGAATGGAGATAAGAAGGGATAGAGAACATAAAACTTTGAAGTTGACACAGTCATCATATATCAAAAGGATTGTAGCAAAATTTGGTATGGAAGGGTGTATGGTAGTTCAAACTCCTTTAGGTCCTCAGTTTAAACTATCTGCACAAGATTCTGCTATAACAAAAAAGGAGGTTGAATACATGAAAAAGGTTCCTTATGCTAATGCTGTGGGGAGTCTAATGTATTTAATGGTTTGTACAAGACCTGATTTAGGATATGCTGTTAGTTTAGTTAGCAGATATATTTCAAATCCTGGGAAAAATCATTGAAATGCTGTAAAATGGATCTTTAGGTATCTCTCAGGTACAAGGGATAAAGGATTGATATTTGGTGGAAATAGTAAGGATACAGATCAAATTATTGGATTTGTAGATGCAGATTTTGCCAAAGATCTTGATAGGGTCTATTACTGGTTATGTTTTTCTTGTTGCAGGTAGCACAGTAAGCTGGAAAGCTCAGTTACAACCAGTTGTTGCTCTAAGTACAACTGAAGCAGAGTATATTGTTCAACTGAAGGTGTAAAAGAAGCTCTCTGGTTGAGCATAATTGTACAGGAGCTTGGGGTTTACATAGACAAGACTGTATTGTTTTGTGATAGTCAAAGTGCAGTGCACTTATCAAAGAATACTTTGTATCATGAGAAAACAAAACATATACATGTGAAGTGGCATTTTATTAGAGATGTAATGAATTCAGGAGAAGTCTGTGTAAATAAAATTAGCACAGAAATGAATGCTGCTGATATGTTTACCAAAGTTTTACCAGGAGGGAAATTTGATTTCTGTGTTAAGGTTGTTGGGGTAGGTTGAATTGAGTTAAAGAGGGTAATTTTCTATGGTTGTAACTCTGGTATCATGGCACACTAGGGTATTCAAACCCATTGGGTCAATGTTGCTCGGTGTTAATGTTGTGGTACATATGAGTTATGAACATAGTTTTTCCCATTTAAAGTTTAATAATGTGCAAGATCAACAGTTGATGATATCTACTTCAAGGTGGAGAATGTTGAGTTGTGAAGCTATAATCATCAACTTAAGTGTAAAGGGTTAGTGTACTTTATCTAATATCTTGTTAGTTAAAGGTACAGGGGCTAATCGGTCATTTACTGAAAGATAAATGTTATCGCTTGAATTGAGTACGTGAAGAAAGTTCAAGGGGTCTAAGTGTCATATTTGGTTAATGTTTCGTTATTAGTCGGTGTTTGTTAATCGTTAGAGATTAGGGTATATAGATCTTGATTAGCTCGATTAGCTCTTAGTCTTTCATTTTTTCAATTCCTTTCATGTAATTTTGTTTTCGTTCTTAATAAGATCTTGCATTCGTGTCAAATCATTCATCGATTTCATCTCTGATTACAACAAACCCCAACACAAAAGACCCTAAAAGAGCAATTAAAAATAAATAAAATAAATTGGAGGATGAGGGGCAATGGCGCCGTGGATAAAAACGATTTTGTGAGATTCATCAACGATTCGTCGTTTATGGTGTCTTAATTTAAGATTGATTTGTGAGATTCTTCTACATAAATTTGTTAATTTTAATTAATTCATATTTTCAGTTAATTAATATAGAAAAAAGAAGTAGCTTTTATAAACCCTTAATAGAAATAAACAAGCCCATTAACAGTTGGATCATTCTTCAATATCCTCCCTTGATTCAAGATCTCTTACTCCAAGCAAGCATGTATCAAAAATACACAAACTTTTCGGTACTCAGGGAGGGATTTAGTTAGAATATGATCAGCACCTTGCACATGTGTACTGCAGCAATGCAACTCCACCTTCTTTTCTTGAACCAATTTTCTGATTTTGTGATACTTCAAGTTTATACTATATGTATAAACAAAAATATAAAATATCCTACACATTCACAGTTACACACGAGTTAAAAAAGGGAAGGAAAATGAAGAAGCCATGCAAGTAAGAAAAGAACATCATACGTTGAAACATTGCCAATAAGAAATAATAACACCAGACAGGATATGAAACATTAGACATAGTAGTTGTTATGTAAATAACACTTATGGGATATCACCATCTATTTTCTTTTGATCCACTTCACGACTGAGGAATTTCATTTAGCCACTACTATAATGAAGCTTCCATGATCTCTGTAATGATATAACTTACAGCCCCGTGAGTCCGTGACCCTAATTAAAGATGAAATTACATGTAAGAGGTTTTTCTAAATCAGATACGTTTTCATTTGCAAACAATTTATTCTTTCCCCTAAGAATAATGTATTACCAAATTCAAGAATTTATAACAATAATATGAACTACTACTGATTAGTTTAATGAATGCTGCTTTGTATATAGTTGTTAGCAAGGTGATATAAAGCTTACTTCAGAAGAATCACTTTGAATGCTTTCTTTTATTTATATAACCATTATTACTGAATTGTGCCCTCAAGTTCTTAATGTCTTGATTCACGTTTCACTAATTATATCAACCTCCATTAGAGTTTTTACCACTCTGCTCAACATTCTGGGAAATGAGGAGTGCTGCTTCAAGTAATATATCATGAAATCCATTTTGGGAAATGAGGAATGCTTACTTTGTTGTAGACTAAGTTTAGTTTCTTTTATCTCTTTTTTTTAAGATGTACGGATCTCCTCTCTTGATCTACGAATCTAGAAAACGCCGCCTGACCTCAATTACTTGACTTGTTTTGTTTTATTTTATTTTCAGGTCTACGGATCAAAGAGACAATTAGCTTGCTAGTTTTGATAAATCATGACACGACTACGTTCGCCTGTTATCGACCTACCTCTAGTAGGTCATGTTTATCAAGACCAAGAACCAATGAGGTGATAGCTTTTTAAAGATCGACGCATTTACAAAATGGACGTGTCACATTCAACCCCTTAGCCACACATTCAACCCCTTAGCCACCTTCTTTGCTTTTAAAGACAGGGACTACTGTCACAATCAAAGAGGACACAAATGACAACATGAAGCAGAAGATAGATTCGTTAGCAGAAGTTTGAATTTATAAGTCGATTGAAGCATTTTATCTTAGCATTATTAATTATTATTGTTATTTTTCAGTCATTACTTTCAGTTTCCTTCCGCTATGACTGTGGGGGAGTATTAGAATATTATTAGGGTTATGTTAGTATGAGCCCACGAGTCCAGTTGCGTTACTAGGGTTCCCTATGAACTCTAACCTCTACATTTAATAAAACGACATTGCCGAACGTCGACATCGCCATATCGTTGAGACCGGTCTTGCATTACTCCATTATGCATGTCTTCCGCTTAACTACTGGTCTCACGCCTTTCAAACCGCCGTTCACCTTATCAATTGGTTACCTACCCTTATCCTTGATTGTAAAAGCACTTTCCAGTCTCTTTGTGCCCAACCAAATTATGCCAAACTCAAACCGTTTAGGTGTCTTTGTTATCCAAGGCTCCGCCCCTACTCGAAGTCCAAACTTGAACACCGATCCCAACCATGTATTTTCTTGGGTATATTCTACCGATAAATCCGTATACAAATGTCTTCATCTTCCTACCCATCATCTCTATCCAGGGCCGGCCCTAAAGGAGGGCAACCGCCTAGGGCCCAAAATTTTTAGGTTTTAAAACATGTATAATAGATAAATTTATTATATTAGTATTTTAACTCATATTTTAACCAACATACTTAGTTGGCGCACTGGTTTGATCCATGCAAAAGTGTGACAACTCCTTTAAGCACCTCCCTTGTTCTTACATCTACTGATGCCACTCCTAAAGTTGACCCAACTCAATACTGTCGCCTTGTTGGCTCATTACAATATCTAGTGTTCACAAGCCGGATATTTCTTTTGCGTCATGCACTCACCTAAGTAACACACATTGGCAAGCCTTAAAAAGGCTCCTACGATATCTCAAAAGTACCATCTACCATGGCCTCTTTCTCAATCGCCATTCCCCATTGAAACTAAATGCATTCACTAACTCTGATTGGGGCAGGGTTACAACCGCGGGTCGATCTACCACAACATACATCTTGTATCTTGGCTCGAATATTATATCTTCAAAATCTGCAAAGCAAAAATCCGTCTCCTGGTCTTCGACTTGAGCTGAGTACAAAGTTCTTGTCGATGCTGCAGCCGAGCTATCATGGGTAAAAAGTCTTTTGACTGAATTGGGTATTAAAATCACAATTCCACCAAATATATATTGTGACAATACCATGCGACATATGTTTATGCTAATCTCGTTTATCACTCTCGCATGAAGCATCTTGAATTAGACTATCATTTCGTGTGGGAAAAAGTAGCCACGGGAGAGCTAAAGGTTCTTCACGTTAACTCAAAAGATCAACTTGCCAATGTTCTCACCAAACCACTCTCTCGTGCACTGTTTTTATCTTTAAGATCCAAGATTGGAGTCTCTGACATCGTGCGGACCTATAACGGACTACAC
The DNA here is from genome assembly GCA_039602395.1 of Deinandra increscens subsp. villosa. Taxonomy (NCBI): domain Eukaryota; kingdom Viridiplantae; phylum Streptophyta; class Magnoliopsida; order Asterales; family Asteraceae; genus Deinandra; species Deinandra increscens. Next base: position 17,176 of record JBCNJP010011240.1, read on the forward strand.
AAATGAAGGAAAACAAATTAAATAAATTCAAAAAATTCAAATATAAATGTAGTCAAAAGTTTGTTGTAGACTAAGTTTAGTATCCATATATTTCTCCTTAAAAAAAACAATTTAACAAAAAACAAAGCCATCACTTTTATTCCAACACAATATTGGAGTCACTTCCCCATCAAGCTTGTACCGACACATTTTCCCATTTTGCGCAAGTAAGTAATGGCCACCCTCATCGGTCTTGGCTTTGATTCGTACATGTAAACGACACGCTACAGCCACTGTCTCCCTGTTGATGCCACATTGCTAACCAGACCAAATTCGGCGTACCTCATATGGTACCATCAAGATCAAACTCTTCTTGACGCATTATTCGGAAGCTGTTGTGAAGCGAC
>JBCNJP010011241.1:0-17554 GCA_039602395.1 Deinandra increscens subsp. villosa
GCTTGGTTTTGTTCGGTTACATACAAAGTAACTTTAATAACCCATCTATTTAGTAATATTCTAAGCTAACGGTGATTCCTTAAAAAAAATAAAAAAAAAAAATAAAAAAAAAAGAGTACTTCTCGCCCTGTGATCTAACTCCTTTGGCTATTACTTGGAACTGACGTATACTGATAAAACAAATCTAAAGGCTATAAACGACCGTAGGACGCTCTATAAACCCACATAAACCATTTACCAACCACGTAGCATTGTTTTCAACACACCGATTTAATATTATGGTCTTTGCAAGGTCTATGAGTGAATATGTTGAGCTATTTGGGCTTATATGTACATTCGAATGAAAACTTCATTCGTTTGCTTGGTTTTATTCGGTTACATACAAAGTAACTTTAATAACCCATCTATTTAGTAACATTCTAAGCTAACGGTGATTCCTTAAAAAAAAATACTTCTCGCCATGTGATCTAACCCCTTTGGCTATTACACGAGGGTGGATGGGGTACTCTTTTTTAGTAATATTCAATGTTGTTGTATATAACTCAATAAAATAATGCGAACGAATGAACTTTCCTTCGAATATACATATAAGCCAAATTCCTCATATTATCGCTCTTAGACCTTGCCATGACCATAATATCAAGTTGTTGTGATGAAAACAAGGCTAAGGTGGTGTTAAATTAATCGTTTATTGGGTTTCAGAGAGCCTTTCACAGTCCTTTATAGCCTTTAGATTGGTTATAGTCAGTGTTCATCATTTTTAAGAAAAGTGCCAAAGGGGTTAGTACACGAGGGTGGATGGGGTACTTTATTTCTTTTTTAAGGATCACAATTAGATTGCAATGTTACTGAATATATGCAATATTTAAGTTTTGTTGTATATAACTCGATAAAACCATGCGAACGAATGAAATTTCCTTCGAATATACATATAAGACAAATTGCTCATCATATAACTAATAGACCATGGCATGACCATAATATCAAATCGGTGTGATGAAAACAAGGCTAATGTGGTGTTAAATTAATTGTTTATTTGTGTTTCTGAGAGCCTTCAACGGTCGTTTATAACCTTTAGATTGGTTATAGTTAGTGTTCTTCACTTGTCGGAAAATGCCAGAGAGGTTAGTACACAAGGGTGGATGGGGTACTTTTTTTTAAGGATCACAATTAGATTGCAATGTTACTGAATATATGGAATATTCAAGGTTTGTTGTATATAACTCAATAAACCAATGCTAACGAATGAACTTTCCTTCAAATATATATAAGTTAAATTGCTCATCATATCACTTAGAGACCTTGGCATGACCATAATCTAAAATCGGTGTGATGAAAATAAGGCTAAGGTGGTGTTAAATTAATCATTTATTTGGGTTTCAGAGAGACTTCCATGATCGGTTATAGCCTTTAGATTAGTTATAGTCAGTGTCCGTCATTTTTAAGAAAAATGTCAAAGGGGTTAGTACACGAGGGGATATGGGGTACTCTTTTTTTTTAAGGATCACAATTAGATTGCAATGTTACTGAAAATGTGGAATATTCAAGGTTTGTTGTGTATAACTCAATAAAATCATGCGAACGAATAAAATTTCCTTTGAATATACATATAAGCCAAGCTCATCATATCACTTGGAATGACCATAATATCAAATCGGTGTGATGAAAACAAGGCTAAGGTGGTGTTAAATTAATCGTTTATTTTGGGTTTCAAAGAGCCTTCCACTATCGTTTATAGCCTTTAGATTAGTTATAGTAGTGTTCTTCAATGTCTGAAAATGCCAAAAGAGTTAGTATACGAGGGTGGATGGGGTACTCTTTTTTTTTAAGGGTCACAATTAGATTGCAATTGTTACTGAATATATGGAAAATTCAAGTGTTGTTGTATATAACTCAATAAAATCATGCGAACGAATGAACTTTCTTTCGAATATACATATAAGCCAAATTGCTCATCAAATCCCTCATAGACATTGGCATGACCAAAATATCAAATCGGTGTGATGAAAACAAGGCTAAGATGTGTTAAATTAATCGTTTATTTGGGTTTCAGAGAGACTTCCACGGTCATTTATAGCCTTTAGATTGGTTATAGTCAGTGTTCGTAATTTTTAAGAAAAATGCCAAAGGGGGTTAGTACACGAGGGTGGATGGGGTACGCTTTTTTTATTTTTTTTAAGGATCACAATTAGATTGCAATGTTACTGAATATATCGAATATTCAAGGTTTGTTGTATATAACTCGATAAAACTATACGAACAAATAAAATTTCCTTTGAATATACGTATAAGAAAAATTGCTCATCATATCACTCATAGACCTTGGCATGACCATAATATTAAATCGGTGTGATGAAAACAAGGCTAAGGTACTGTTAAATTAATCGTTTATTGGGTTTCAGAGAGCCTTCCACGTTCGTTTATAGCCTTTAGATTGGTTATAGTCAGTGTTCGTCATTTTTAAGAAAAATGCCAAAAGGGTTAGTACACGAGGGTGGATGGGGTACTTTTTTTTTTAAGGATCACAATTAGATTGCAATGTTACTGAATCTATGGAATATTCAAAGTTTGTTGTATGCGACTATATGGCAAATGTGAAAACTAATATTCAAAACTAGTGTCACTAAAGCTATAACAAAAGTGACACTTACAATTAATTAATGTGACTACAAAATGTTTCCTGTCTCGGTTCATTTGTTTGATGCCACTACAGGTATGAAATAGTCACTCTATATTAAAAACTATGTTATTATTAACAACATATAGTCACAATTTACGTAATTAATTGTGACTAAAATACATTAACAGTCACATAGAACCTAAAATTGTGAATAAAAGTGTGTTAGGTGATGTATTTATGTGACATATGTCACTAAATGGGAATGTAATAACAAAGTTAAAAATAATATGACTAAAGGTTAGCCAAAATCACACTTACAGATACTTAATGTGATTATAAAACATTTCTAGTACATTTTATTTGTCTTTTGTGACTAAAAGACATATAATAGTTACTTTATATTAACAACTAGGTGTTTTATTATGATCATTTTCCAACCAATAGTCACTTTAAAATATTTTTGTATCTCTAAAAACTATGAAATAGTCACACTTCAAACTATTTCTACATAAACTTATATACTATGGTCACACGTACAAAATTGTGTCTCTAAAATCTAGAAAATAGGCACACCTAAATATTTGTTATGTGATCAATTGTTAGCAAAACGTCACGGTGAACAAAAAAAACATGTGACCATTTAGGAACATTATGTCACTAAATATATGTAATGGTTACTTTATACTACCAAATAGGTGTTTAGTTGTGACCATATACCAACCAATAGTCACTTTAAGACATTTTTGTGTGACTAAAGCTATAAAATAGTCATACTTCAAACTCTTTATACATCAATGTTTATGAAATAGTCACACATAACAAAATTGTGTATCTTTAAAACCTAAACAATAGTCACACTAAATTATTAGTTATGTGACCAATTATTAGCAAAACGTCATAGTGAACACGAACATCATGTAACCATTTGAAAACATTTTGTCACTACAAAATAAATAATTGTGACTGAAAAGGGTTTATGATGACATTATTCGATAAAATCATTGATCCAGCAAGATAAATCGCTAGTCTATAGTCATACTTTTTATCTACGGTCACATTTTTTCATATCATACGGTCAATGAAATTCAATGTCACTGTATGTGACCTAAAATGGCGCGACTTTTGGTCACAGATGGGACGAAAAGAAAAAGTATGCCTAATCACTTCCGTTCACACTTTTCTGGTGTGACCGAAGGTCATATTTGTACTAGTGTCAGTATATAACTCATAGACCCTGGTTTGGTCGTACTCTCAAATCGGTGTGTGAAAAACAAGACTAAGGGGGTAGTTCATCGTTTATGTGGCCAGAGATGAACATCCACGGTCGCTCATAGCTTTTAAATTGGTTATAATCACTCTTAATCGTTTTCTAAAAATGGCATAGGGGGTACTACACGAATACTCTTTTTTTAAAAAAAAAAATTTAAGATCACCATTAGAAAGGAATGTTACTGAATAAGTGGTTATTAAATTTAACTTTGTATATAAAGCGATAAAACCATACGAATGAATAAACTTTCACGCAAATGTATATGTAAGCCAAATAGCTCAGTATATTCACTCATAGACCCTAGTTTGGTCATAATCTCAAATCGATGTGTGAAACACTAGACTAAGGGGGTGGTTCATCATTTATGTGGCCAGAGAGGGACTTCCACAATCGCTCATAGGCCTTAAATTGGTTATAACCACTATTTGTCTTTTTTTTTAAATGCCAAAGGGGCCTCTTTTTTTTAATATAAAGATGACCATTAGAATGAAATGTTACTGAATAGATGGTTTTTCAAGTAACTTTGTATATTACCCGATAAAACCATACGAACAAATGTACTCTTACGCGAATGTACATGTAAGCCAAATAGCTTAGTATATTCACTCATATCATAGACCTTGGTTTGGTCATAAGATGTTGGCATAGACCTCACAGTTAACCAATATCTATACAATTTACCATAGATTGAAAGAAGAATAAAGTAAGAAAATAACAAGTTATTACAATAACTAAAATTAACAACAGATTATGAGCACAAACTCAAGGAAGAAGAATGTTCATAACCTTTGGTAGCCATCCTTGAAAACTTAATTGTTGCACTTGTGTTTTTCTTCCTCGCTCCCAAGTGCATGCGTAAACTACCAATTGAATTGATGTCTGCATAACTTAAGGAATTGAATTGGTTTCGATCACTTAATGAGTTTTCAAAATCTTATCTTTTAACAAGCGTTGGAGCTAGCTAGGGTCTCCAAGCAGAGGCAGTAAGCAAACAAAGGTCTTTCCATCCAAGCTTAAGGGTGCCCTTATCCTCCACCAAGGTGTAACCATTAGAAGGAAACATCCCTAACAAAAGCGTTGCTTGGGCTGCAGCATTTCCTGCTAGAGATATACCCTTGAACCCACATTGTTCCAGCTTCTCCCTCCAATTATTAAACTTGACTTCCCCGGTCCTTGACGGGCCGCCTATAGACAACACGTTCCTAATCTCCTTTGACAGCAACTGTTGTTCCACCACATGCCTTTCTTCACTCTCTTCTCCGTAGCTTGACCCCAACGAGTCGAACAATGCTGAATAGTAGTGAATCGCCTCTACAAATCTTCCTAGAAACGACCCCGCATGGCTCAGGTCCTGCTCCACCACTGTCACCACCTTTGGAGCCAATCTGAGACCACATGATCAATATATATATGTATGTTGTACGTTACTAATCAATATATATTAATCGAAACAGTATTACTAATACTAATAATAATAGTCCCTACCTCTGTAGGAACCATAACGTATTGGTGTCGGAGCCGGTGACGTCGTATAAGGAATGCTGCAACCAGTGAACCGCAACGGCTTCCCTCTTGCTGACCTTTAATCTCTCCGGGTTCAAGTTCCCAACCTTATCAGCAACGGCGGAGAACTCGAACGGGAGTCCCAGTTTGTCTGCGAAATCGGACAGGCGCTTTCCGGTGGCCTCAAGGGCGTCTAAGGAGTTGCCGAGTCCGGTGAGGCGGACGAAAGGTGGGCCCCCGGGTCTGGATGCTAGTATGTGGAAAAGACCAGGCCACTGCAGGCCCTGCATGATGTCGAGATCGATAATGTGCACCCGGTCCTCCCTCTCGAAGGCCTCCTGGATCGCTTGATTGGCGGTGAAATGTGAGAACTTGACGAAGGGGCTGATGCCGTTGAAGACCTGGAAAGCCGACGTCATCTTCTTCAGAGAAACGGCAACATTGGGAGGAAGCGTGGTGTATATTCCGAGACAAGAGGTCATCAATCTGGCGGACATGGCTTCCGAGAAGTAGGCCGCGACGCGCTGGGCGGAGGTGCCGTAGGGAGTTGAGAGCTCGGAGATCTCAAGCAGCATCTTCTTCGCTTCCTCGATATTATCGCCGGAAACTGCTTCGGCGCATTGTAGGAGTAAAGTGAGAAGGTGTAGGCCTTGTTCGTCTCTTTTCTGCTGCCGGATCTCCTCCCGTTTCTTCTCTCTTAACACCATTGCCTCCGCCGCCGCCTGCTGCTGTGTCGCCGTGTTGTGATCTGTTGTTACTACTGCTGACGATGGCGGCGGAGGAGAGTCCTCCAGCTGGTTGTTGTTGTTGTTGTTAACTGCTGCCGGAAGAGGAGGAGTGTAGTCATCAGTAGTTCCAGTACCGCTCCAATCTAGACGGTGGTTATTCAATTGCTGGTGGTGGTGGTGGTGGTGTAGTAGTAAATCCGCCGTGGGAAACATACCTTCGATCCCCCCGGAACTGTTGTTGTTGTTGTTACGTGGTTGCCTCGTCTCTAATTTTCCTCCTGATCTAACGGAAACCCCTCTAGAATTGAAATTATCATGATGAGTCGGAACAGCAGCAGCAGCAGCAGCAGCAGATGATGATTCTACTAAATTGGGAGGAGGAGGATCTGTGGTCAGGGAGCGAAGCCTGTATTCGAGTAAGGTGGCCAGATTAGGGTTGCAAGGGTGAATAATTTCTCTGACGTTGTGAATCAGATGAGGTATAGAGACGTCAGTTGAAGTATGAATCAAGTCCTTTATGATGCTATCGATCCACGCCGTCGCCGACATGGAGTCGTCGGCCGGCATGGCGGTGCTGTTACTACCGCCTGCCATCCCAACCACGGCGGAGGCGCTGCTGCTGCTGCTGATATTACTGGACGGCGGCGGCGGCTGAGAGGTTAAATTTGACAGATGAAAATAACTACTACTAGTCTTGTTGTTGTTGTTGTTGTCTGCAGCAGCAGCAGGAGGAAACAAAGGAAGGCCGGAAAAGACGCATAAGGGAGGAGGAGGAGGGGGGTTATTTCTGAGGAGGAGAGTAGATGGAGGAGGTTGATTATTAAAATTAGTTGAGCAGGTGGTGGTGGATAATGATGACGGCATCAGATGATGATGATGATGAGCCGACGACGGCGTGATAGTGGAGTAGTTGGGATGAGGTACTATCATGTCACCGTGCATCATGTCGAGAGGCATTATTGAGTTGATTATTATTATTATTTGGTGGTGGTGGTGGTCGACGTAACAATCTGTGGTGGTGGTACTCCCTCCTCCTCCGGTAGGAGGCGTTTGAAGTTCCATATCAGAAGCTGCCCTCTTTCTCACCATTTCAAATTCGCCGTCCTTCAGTTAAGATAGATCGACGGTGTGAATGATGAGTTGATGATGAATTAAGTAGAAGTGGTAGCTAGTAATGTAATGTAATGTGAAGGGGAGAAAAAAGATCCAAGAGATAACGGCCATAAGCATTAGAACATCGGGACATTGGGATTCTGCGTGGGTTTGTTCCCTAGCTTAACTCTCCATACCCACCCCCACCCCACTTGTTTGATTCTCGTGTTGTTACAGTAGTAGTAGTAAATATATATATGGGAGGGAGGGAGGGGTGTGGGAACGTACGGTGGTGGTGCGAGAGATCGAGTTGTTGCTTAGCTGGGGCGGAGCCGGAGGGAGTAGTTGAGACGGCGATGTGTGTGTGTGTGTGTGGGTGTGTGTATTTTGGTGATATGTGTTTGTTTGTCACAGACAGACAGGGAGGAGGGGGAGGGGAAGGAGGGTGTCTGCAAGTGTTTGACCTTGTTCGTATAGCGAGGTTTCCGAGGAATCCTCGATTCACCCATCTACTTCCTTTTCCCAACTCATATCGAGCTCAGCTCTTCGTTCTCTTTTCCCCGCCTTTTCGCCCTTTTCGATTATCGTGCTAATCTTTTCATATTAATTAAACTAACCTACTATTACTCTACGTGTGTGTATTCATGGTTTTTTTTTAATCAGTATAATTTAAAACCTTGTTTTTTTTTAATACAAGTACGTATTTTTCTCGTCGGAGAGAAAATATTTTTTTTATTATATACAAATACTCATTTTTTTTTATTATGTTAAAAAAATCAATCTTTCTCGTTTGGGAGAAAATATGAGACGTTCGACGTGCAGCAGGCAGGCTCCTTGTCAGACGTGTACATTGCTAAGAAGAGGAGATTCAATAAGGAGCGATTCGGTTTTCTTCGCTTCAAGAACGTCCAAGACCCAGGTAAGCAGTTGGCGTTTTCGCCAGTGGACGAATCTGATGGCGATGATGAAGATTGGGAGGATGGCGATGGAGAACGATGCGACAAAAAAAACACATAATAGAACAAACTCATAAATTTGAAACATTTCAAGAAATAAATAAAACTTTACTACAACTAACATTAATATTAAACTTCCATGTTTTATCTTTTTTGTACTATAACATAATTTCATATTATCTTCATGCTATATCTAAATTCTAACAACAACTATGTTATAAAAACAAATATGGCACCCAATTTCGCATTTGGTTGGTAATGAAATTTCTCTAATAAAGAACTGAGTTGCATAGTCAAACATATCATCTTCTATATTTAAAATTCAAGTAATTACAGATAATGAATATTTAATAATTATCAAATTATATTTGAACATAAGATATAATTAAAATCTTATTATAATTTATTGAAATAAGAAAAGTTATATTTTTTATATTTAGTTATATAGTATAATTATTTAAATATTAGTATTTAACAAGGTTATAAAAAACGTTTGGCGGTAGCTCAGCGGTCAACAGGTGTTAAGGGATTAATCATGGATTAGTCGGCATTAATCGGGAATTAACCGTCCTTGACATGATTAATCGGTGATTAATCGCTAATCGGTTAAAGACCGCTAAACGATTAGTCGGTGATTAATCGGACATAGAAAGCAAAGCACGTATCAAAGAAAACACACAGGACGCAAATCAAAGCTTCCTTTCTAACTCTCAACATGACCTTCAGAAAGTCCACGTTTCTTTTATCATTCTCACAAACTTTAAAAGTAAATAAATTATAGGTTATATACCCCATTAATAAGAACTCATGAAGAAAAACATACTTTAGCGTTCTAAAATTTACTTTACACAACTGTATCTATATAAGTTTTTGGACCGAAGTATTTATAAAAACAAACAAACAAAAAGCTACAAGAAAACTCAATGATGCATTTCATCAAAACACATGATCTACATATTAAACTGTAACACATAATATTTTCCTAGTTATAGAAGTCACATCCACTCAAACAAATGTGATTCTTCTCTAATATAGAACATGATAGGAAAACAAAACAAACAACAATGTAGACTTCATGTGTTCAATTCAAATGTAATGAACTTTAATAAATCCAAAAAAAATAGAAAACACACATAATTTATACAAGAAATTAGAAAATCCATCAGATTAAAAACAAAACATGCAACTCAAAGAAAGACTAGCAACTGACACAACTTGTGTATTCGACCTTAACTACTTGACCAATGTAATATTTTCCCACTGGTTTCTAACAAAAAGTATCTCATCAGTGAGAAGAAAAACACCAAATACAAGTGCAAAAAAATAAACATGAACTTTTTTTTAATCTTCTACAGCATGTCAACATGACAATAGCTTATGAACATTTTTTTTATATTCTACAAAATGTCAACATAACAATAGTTTACAGAGAAAATGACTTTGAAACACATAATGAAATGAAATATCAAACTTACATGGTCGGCAAATCATCGGACTAGATTAGAGGAAAATGATGCGATATGTCTTGACCTTGGAGTTGGTAGTAGATTCTCTAAACAACCACAAGTACACATCTCATATTCAAATTTCAAAAAAGTTGTCCACTGGAATGATGCAAAAAAAACACTACAAACCTACTTCTGCACACAAGTAACACAGATCTAGTGTCAGTTACATTCTAATCTCATTAGTTATGAAACAACTGTTTAGAATAATACTTTGAAGTGTGTCAATGTTGAGAGATTTCAATGGACGTTATTGCATTTTATATTTTTATTCTGACCCTTGAACAAACTGATCTGCAACTATTTATGTCATTAATTTCAACATTCCTATCCACATGAAAATCCATTCATTTCAGTTCAAGCAACCTCTTATAAAGAATGTACACCAGGATTATTTAAAGTCAAATAATCATATACATTATTAGAATTGCTTGATATCATGAAGTTTGAATTTTGAAAATTCAAACTGTCCTACTTTGAATCACAAATTGACCATGAATTCGAGTTTGTTTATGTGTTTGATTGATTCCAGAAGATTTTACATGTCAATATGAAGCTACAAGTTTCAGAATCAAACTTCATGAAGATTTGAGCAGAATTCAATTTTCATAACTTTTGTTTTTCATGGAGGTCCTTTAATGGTGGATATCTCAAATCGTAATGGTTTTGATTAGTTCTTGTTGCTACAAATTCGTATCGAGCATATGAAACCATTGGTATAATAAATTTTGAGTATTCTTCAACGAATTATCGAATTGGAGTTCAAGTTCATAAATGGTTGTTAAGAAAGTCACGACTTTGTTTTTTAATTCGTTCACCATCATTCGTTGATCAAAATCTAAGCAATATGGATCTAGTTTTGTTACGTTTTCTGTCACGAAACAATTTACGAATTGAATTTTCGTTGAGAAATGAAGGAAAGATGATGAATCAAAGTTGTGATATTGTAAAAAAAAAAAATAGGATAATAAACCGGATTTTCAAGATCCCGCGAGTTTTGTAAAAATAATTTATTTTTTTTAATTTGAAATTATAATTATAAGAAAAGAACAACTATAAAACTATTTGTGTGACACACTTTAAAGTCACTTGTATCTTAAAAAACTTATAATTAATAGTAGGGGGTATTAGGCTATCCGTAGTGGATGGAGCCCCTTGTGGGCATTATGCGCCATGTGGCGTCCACGTCATCAAGAGGGGCTCCATGGCTAAAGTGGTGTAGTGGGGGGTTATGAGGATGGGGGTTATGAGGTATGAGGTGTATCAATAAGAAAAAAGCAAAAAAAAAAGAAAAAAAAAGAAGCAACCGGCGCCATTAACATAGCACTCTCCCCCTTCTTGACTAACATGGCGCCCTAGGGGGCTGGGAAGGGGCTCCATGAGGGGCGTTATATTTAACATGGAGCCCCCATGGAGCCCCACTACGGATAGCCTTATGGATTAGATTTCATCCCGAATGAAGTAAAAAATGAATGGTTGATGCATAAGAATCGTAACTCATGATAATTCATTTTGTGTATTTCACATATATACATAATTTATGTACACATGTATAATCATTCATGTAAATCCAAATTCATAAGTTTTTATATTTTAGATCATATAACAAGTTTTGTTTTTTTAAATATTTATGACGTTATCCGGTTCTTATTTTCGGTCTAAGCAGTTCTAGTCTGATTTTTAAAACATTGGTTCTTAGACAAATAAAAAAGGATCGATTGGATTTAGTAAAACAAATTAAAATCTGAATTAATATTCTATGTAATGTTTCTCTTAAAAAAATATGCTATACTAAGCAATGAATATGTAAAGGTGGAAATAAAAATGGGGATAAAGAGGAGCAGGTGAGGTGAGGTGAGGTGAGGTGAAGAAAGAAAAGTGGGGTTTGGTAGGAAGGGGATAGATAGGTCCACGTCCCAATAGCAAGCAAATGCTAGCTAGTGTTTGACATTTTGTTTTCAACGGGTATCAATCAACTCAGCTTTTTTCAAAATTCATTATTAATTCTCGATTTTCTCACTCCCATCTTTTCACACTGGTTTGTTTCACAACTTCCACACATGGACTCGTCCTTTGGTTTAACCCTAAATCACCACATATATATTTATCCTAGAATCATTTGAGTTTATCATCTTTTAGGTCGATAGTGAGCCAATGTGGAAACGACTGTTATTAATCTTCTTGTTCAGTGTTCACACCAAACAGCCTCTCGTGTTGTGGTTTTAATTTTTTCCTCTCTCTCTCTCCAAATGGTGGTAGAATGCTTTCCTTCAATTGATAGGTTTAAATAATTAAAACGTGAATTGTGATGATTACTATCCTAGCTAGAAAAATACGAGGTCTTACTGTTTGAAGAATGATGATACTATATAGGCGTCGAATGTGTTTCCCATCCGATGACGCCATAATTAAGTCTCATCCTAGTCTAATCTGGCAGGTACTATGACACAAGCAGTTTATCGGGTCATTTTTGTGTTTTTTGGTACTATGGTACAAAAAGAACAAAACGAAATAAGATGAAACATAAGGGGCCGAAGACTGGGTCATTTTTGTGTTTTTTGGGTCGGTCACAAACAGTTTATCGGCTCATTTATAAACTAGTTTATTTTATGATGTAGGCATATAATATAATAAATTGTAATATAACTTATTTTGTAAACCTTTAGCCAAATCCTCATTTAATAAGTAGTCATGACATTTTTTATAACTTAATGGCAAGGAGGAGACACGATGAGGAGAGATACTTGACACTCACTTAACATAAAGAAAATAATTTACAATCATCTTAGGGGCCATTGGTGTTAAACCCTAATGAAAAGCTAGCAGTATGGAAGACTAAACTTTTCAAAGTTAGAGATCATACTTTCGATCTATATGGATAGGGTTTTTTTTAACAGCAAAGTAATATTTACACACCAAATTACACCATTGCCTGGGTTTGAACCCAGGACCTCCACCTAAGAGGACAAAGCCTCTACCAAGTGGGTTACTCCCACATTGGCATCTATATGGATAGGTACCACTATGATTTATTTCTCCTCGATCAATTGCAAAGCAAATTGCCAAATTAATTTCCCGAGTTGTAAAGCCGACAAGGCCAAAAACAACTAAATCAAAAAAGATACAAGCTTGAGCCAAACAACACACAAGAACCAAAGAGCAAACAAACATCCACAAAAACCTCAAAAATACTTATACTAGGTAAAATCACTTTCTTACAATGTTTGTAATGGGCCACCGTAGTGTGCGGTGATGCTATGCTGATGTTGAGTGAAGTGTGATGTGGCAACACCATAATCCTCTCTTGTGACGTTGAAGTTTTGCTTTTGAAGAGGATAGATATCAAATCTATCATCTGGGCCTAAGCCCAACGCATTCTAAGCCTGATAAAGCAATATCCAGTTGGGCCGTCCCACAAGTACCTTTGACTTGTTGAAAGTCTCAAGGGACTCATGTGCGCGTAAGGAGCACGCAGTCACCACATAATGCCGTTGTGCATTAAATGCACCACATATGAGTGGTCCCTACTCTAACAAACTAACATTCTGCATGTGGTCTTTGACCAATGAGAATGTGACACGAATAATAGAGAACCACCTGGAATATTCCCTCACGCGCTGTGCACGGCACGCGCCTGACGTCACTAAGCATCTGGAAACCCTACCAGTAAGCCTATAAATAGTCACTCAGGATCACGAATTCAGGTACATTGTCTCCTCTATAATTTACATTCACTTCCTCTCTAAGGATTTACTGATTCTCACGCCGGAGGGCCGATACAGGGGCACCTCTCCGGTCCACCCTGTAATGCCTTAATGCGTTATTCCAGTGTACAGGTTTCTTACTGTCGGATCCAAGCTAGTCACCTCGAAAAGCTCTAAAAGTCCGTTTTCACTCCTTTTTCTAGTCTGGTAAATTTAGTTCTCTTTAGCTTTCAATGCGGCTCCCGTCTCTCCACACTTCACTTTTCCTCTCTATCTTTTTCTAATCACAATTCTCTCTCTTTGTTTATATTTTTTTAACATTAAAAGAAAAAGTGAAGTTTGATAAAATGAAGTATGAATATTATATTATGGGACAGGAAAAAAGATAAAATATTAAAAATGTGAAGTGTAACTTAAAGTAATTATAGGGAAGAAAAGATTAAAGTTCTGGAAGAGATGACACAAAAGTTAAACGTCTTTTTGTTTTTGTTGCCAGACATACCTAGTCATGTCACAATCTTACTACTTTTCTTTTATTTCCCTGTTTACAAAATATTAACATTAAACAATTAATCATTTTTTATGACGTGAAACCCACATGTTCACCGTACTTTTTTTTAAGGCTATGGTTGATTTTTAAACTTTAGACATGAATAGTATTTATGAGAAGGCAGAGGGAATTTGAATCTATAATGGGTGGTAAGGTGAGTTTTTAAAGTCTTAAAGCTTGGGGAGTTGGGGGGGTTTAAAGAAGAAAAAAATTTATAACACCTCACATTCATCCTTAGCTACCTTCGGCCACATGAAACTGGTTGACTTCTTTCTTGAAACCAAATCAGACAAGTCGAAATGGGAGGGATCATGACCGGTCCTTAAGATTTAGGGTCCCTGTTTGAGGTAACAAAATGGGTCCCCTTTAAAAAGAAATGCAAATAGAAAAAGTTTTAAATAAAACAAAAAAATAAGTTATAGAAATAAACATAAGAAAAATATAGTTTTAAAACAACATTCTATTCTAAGTAATTAAACTAGTGAGTAGTATGATTGATTTTATGTTCAGTATACAATTTTGTGTTCTTGAGTTTCACATAAGGAGAAAAAGGAAAGAAAGATTAAAAAAAATATGTGTTTCCGAGTTTCATAAGAAAGGAGAGAAAGGGAGGGAAATAAAAGTTAAGTTAAGCCAATTTTTAGTGTAAATGAGTCGTCTAGATTCGAGCTCGGCTATTTAAACTTAATTTAATTAAAAAAGCAAAAAAAAAAAAAAGTTAAATTGAAGCGATTTAAAAAAACAGTAGCAAAACTTAATTAAAAAATGTTATGATTTTATTTATTTAGGCACCACTCGTTATCCTGCCAATATTAAGATTGAGATGATGCCCGGAGGCGGGGAATGATCCTGGGGAGAGTAGTGGAAGGAATGTCTAACGCCGTCGTGAACGGCCTCGCCGGAGCCGGCGGAGGTATAATTGCTCAAATCATCACATATCCTCTCCAAACGGTACTAATTAATTTCTTAGTTTCGACTCTCCTCCTCCTACTCATTATTATTATTATCTATCAAGTAGTAGTAGTAAGTAGTAATTTGTGTTGAATGAATGAAGGTGAACACGCGGCAACAGACGGAGAGAATCGCAAAGAAGTCTGAGTCTCGGGGGGGCGGTACACTTGTTCAATTACTTGAGGTGCTGCTTTATCCCTTTCAATCACACACTTACTTTTTGTATTGATTGATTGATTGGCTGGGCAGGTTATAAGAAGCGAAGGGATTGGAGGATTGTACAGCGGCCTTAAGCCTTCTCTCCTTGGAACGGCTGCATCACAGGTTTTGCTGTGTTTCTTTCTGGAAATGATTTACTTACGCTGCCTGCTAACCGAACCTGATGATGATCATCTGGCATGGCAGGGCATTTATTATTACTTCTATCAGGTTTTTAAAAATAAAGCTGAAGCTATTGCAGCTTCTAACAAAAGAAATGGTCGTGGAGATGGTACAGTTGGCATACTTTCATGGCTTATTGTGGCTGCTTTAGCCGGGTGAGTCACCGTAAACCAATGCCTCCTCCTCTTAATCAAAGTGTCTGAATTAATGAAATCCATAATTAACATATGCCCTTCTTCATATCTTATTATGGCCATATAACTAACTCACTCTAGAGTGACACAGCAAAACCTGTGATGCTTATTTGCCTGCCAAATCTTGATGATCATAGGTGTGTGTCAATAAGCATCAGTTACAAGTTGAGACGATCTATATGCCTTTATGAGAGCATATATTTTAGCCCCTAGATTACAAGAAACTATTACAGTTTCCAACTGAGTTGAGCCATAAACAAAGAGATACCTGGTTAGATGAAAAGAAAAAGAAAAAGAAAAACATAAGCCTTTTGATTTTGTTTTTATGGTATCATAATTACTGGTAATCCCTTCGTTTCAGGTCACTAAATGTACTCTTTACAATCCCAATATGGGTGCTTGTGACCCGTATGCAGGTACCCTACTCAAATTTTATGATTCAGTGTTTATTGGGATGATATCATTTTTGTTGGCTATCAGAAGACACAGTCTTCATTTATCTCATCTGTCAAGCTAAAGAAACTGGTTAAGGGGTTAGACATGCAAATGGCATGAAACTTCAGGGATGAACTTTCAGTTATTTTTTTCTTCTGTTATTTAGACACACACTCAAGCAGAACACAAGATTCTTGAAGCGAAGAAAGAAGCTTTATTAAGAGAATATTCCGAAAGCGGTTTGATTGGTTCTTCTTTGCATGATAAGTTGCGTGAACTTGATTCAGTGAAGCCTAATCCATATGGAACGTTGCATGCGGTATGCACTGTTAATGTATTCATGTTTTTAGTATCATGTAACGGTGATTGTACTGCATCAAAATCTTTTTATTTTGTCTCTTTAGAGTTTGTTTTCACTAATGAAGTTGTATTCCATTTGCAGGCGTATGAGGTTTATAATGAAGCTGGAATAAAGGGATTTTGGAAAGGCATTGTTCCTACATTAATCATGGTTAGGCTGCCTTTTTCCTGAAAGTCGTATGTATATTGTAATAAAACTTATTGTTCTGCTAAAACGAATGGAAATGGCATGACAGGTATGCAATCCATCAATCCAATTCATGATCTATGAGACATCTTTAAAGTACTTGAAATCTAAACGGTCTGATAAGAAGCAAAGTTCAAGTAACGTTACTGCTCTGGAGGTAAAACCAGAACCTTGTGTAATCATTTGCCGCGTGTAACTTATAGTTTTCGGTACTCTTTCAATTCGGGTTATGTTTTCGCTCTAACGGATCAAATGGGCAATTTAGAAAATCTTAGGAGGGGATGAGCCAAATGGGTTGAAAGTGCTTGGAGTTTATTTTAACGTATTATTGTATTAAACCTCTTAAAGCACTTTTTAAAAGGATTAGATTACTATTGTTACAATATTGCTTGTAATCATATTTGACACATTAATTATTATGAAAGAAGTATAATTCTGGACAATAGACGTTCCGGGTCAGCTAACCCGGGTGTTTCGACCTGTGCCGATTACCGAAGTTGTTGGGACCTGAGGCCATATTGCCACTAAACCGCCAAAGCTTTTGATCCATTACTCAATTCGTCGACCCATACCATAACACGATCAAAATGTTTTCCAGATTTTGAATGTGATCCTGTTCTTGATAAAATAGAAAAGTACACACTTTGAGCTTCTCTTGGTTTAAAAGCAAACATGTTTGATTTTTATTCTGTATATCAATGTTTCAAGTTACTCTGTTTGCCTTGTATCTATAGGTATTTGTAGTAGGTGCTATTGCTAAACTTGGAGCAACTGTGACAACATACCCTTTGTTAGTTGTAAAGGTAATGCCATAATTCATTTTTTTAAGTTATGAGTCCTATTTTTTAAATTCTTCCGTAAATACTTGCAGTCAAGACTTCAAGCAAAGCAAGAAATCAGTACAAACAACTCATTGAGATATTCAGGTATGTAAATCCATTTAAATCTCTTTAAGTTCAAAAACACTCATACGATTCTGATCTCGCTCATACTTGTGACATCTAAGTCCCAAGTCTTCCCTCATCGTCAGTAACCACTTGGACAAGTCCTCGTGGTTCACAAACTTTAATATTATAATGCAAGTTTTAAGGAAAGGGCATAAATCATAAATCCCATAA
>JBCNJP010011242.1:0-17549 GCA_039602395.1 Deinandra increscens subsp. villosa
TCCATTTGTTCATTACTTTCAAATTCATCAACTTCACAACAAAGGTCAATGAACAAGTATTCTTGCATCCCTCATACACAGGACTATCTAACGCTTCATGCAGCTTCTGTAAACGAGTATTTTTAAAAACTGGTTGTTGATTTCCAGTTAGATCATTGGTAGGGCCGATATCAAAGAATTGATCACCAATTGCACCTTCTAATCCTGCTCTTACGCCACCAGTAGATTCATCATTAACAAAATCATCCATTCCAACATCTTCTTCATTGTCTTCATCGTCACCCTCACCGTGGTACACCCATTGTGTATACGACTTATCAATTCCTACATTGATTAAGTGGCCAGTAATGACATCTATATTTTGTAGCCTCGTATTAAGACAGTTACCACATGGGCATAATGTTAACCCACTGGAGTTCAAAGTTTGTCTAGCAACGTTTAAAAATTGCTTTACCCCCTCCACATACTCGGTCGAAGCACGATGCCCGCTTTTCACCCATTGATGACTCATAGTTTGCACCTGATAATGATTATGAACTAAAATTAATAAAATCGATAACTATCTTGTATACTATGATGCCTAATCCGTGACGATCATAGTTGAAGCAAATAAAAAATAGTGGTAAGCGGAATTAGCTAGCACCTGGATTGATCAAAGCAAGCTCCTTTGAAAAGCTCCTTTGAAATACTGTTAAACCAAGCAAAACGTGTAACTAGGGTTTATCATGTGTCATATTGTGGATAGGAATTGCAGGTGTTTTAATTGGTTGTTAGTTTTTTTGAATGTTCATAAACGTGGATAGGATCTGCGACAATTTTAGTTGATGTTTAATTAGGATGGATTATATTTTACATATAACGTACTTGGAATTTAAAAATATGTACAAAATATGTACTAGTGCTTCTAATATAAGACACAAATTTCATTTGTAAAACAATATTCCAACCAGCTCAACTGGTCCAGGTCGTCTGTTATTCACATTTGGCGTGGGTTCGATTCCCTTTAACTTCTTTTATTTTTTATGTTTCAATACTTTTTAATCCTGGTTTACTTATCTACATTATTGATGATTCAGTTGTGTATAGTTATTTACACAAAACCCTTTTCCCCAAGTCAGTTACTGCTTCATCGTTTTCACTTCTTCCACATACTCTCGATATCTTCTTCTTCTTTTTTTCAAAGATGAGGGTGAAGACTCCTTCTTACAAGATCGATTCGGACGGTTATATCGATTCACACGGCATAGTCCCTAAAACTACTGAAGAGGAATGTGTGATAGTTCCATTTGATATTATACGCTTGAGGGATTCTGGCTCTTTTCCTTCTTCCGTCGTTTTTAGGGCTTTGCGTTTACCATCCGCAATTGACGGCAAATCCAAAAAATGGGTTTGTTTTCCTGAATATCCCTTTACTATAGGTTTGAATTATCCTTTTCCTTCTTTGATTCAAGAGTTATTCGATGTCTCCAATCTTTGCTATACTCAAGTAATGCCCACGATGTGGAGAAACCTATACTCCCTGAATCGTATTAGAGATAATCATCATCTAGACATTCCCATTTCTCTGATAACTGAAGCGTATAATTTGGTGACCAATGGCCAAGGTCGTTATATGTTGAAGGCTAAGGTTGGTAGCAAAAATTTGATCCATCGTGTAGGTGAAAACAGTCCCGTTTGGAGAAGTCGGTTCTTCTTCGTAGAGAGGGATTCCATTCCCAATGGTAGACTTATTCCCGATACTTGGGTTGTCAAAGGTAAGCATGTGTCTCCCATTTTTTCTTCTTTAAAAGCAGACATATTTTGACCTCTATTCTACAGATATTATTCTCTCAAAGGTTGCTCCTGTTGACAATCATTCATCTGAAATTTTGAGTAAAGTCTTGGCTCTTCCTGTTGAAGAGAGAACCTTCTTTGTAGAGGCTTCCAGTCGTTTTACTGCTGAATCTATCTATTCGACAGGTTCATCATCCGGTAAGCGTATTTTCTTTTGCTTTCACATGTCTTTCTCTATAGTGATATGAGTCGATCTAATCTGGTCTTGGTGTGGGTGATGAGGATGTGAATTTAAACGTGAAGACTCAGCAATTTTTCGATAAAGAAAGGCTTCCTGCTTCGAAGAAGAGCACGACCATTTCTCATGCCCAGTCTTCTTCTGATCCTTTCGCTGACCTTTCTTTTGAAGAAATCTTTGAACAGGAGGACATTTTCCTTCTTCAAGTATGTATCCTTACTACTTGTTTAGTTATTTTTAGTCTGCAATACTTAGTTTCCTCATGCTGCAGGCCAAAACCCAGTGCATCTCAGTTCGTGATTCCATCATCAGGAAATCTCGAATTCGATGGATGAAGTTCTGGGTTCGTATAAGGGTTTTTGAGGTGGAAATCTGAGAAATTGGTGATGGATAATGAACGTTAAGGGCTCTATTTATAGCCTCTGGGTTCGCATATGAAGCCTCCAGGTGTCTATGGTGACAATCCGGCCAAAAACGACGCGTATCAATCGAATTTTGGGCAACAAGTTAAGTGGACGTGGCCACAAACGAACCAAAGAAGAAATCTGCGACCTGAGCTGGGTCGCGTATCGCTCAGGAATGGGGGGAGTGGCTCGCGATACGCGAGCCACCTGTTTCCGGCCAGACTTTGATTTTTGGCATATTTAGCCCTTCTACTTTGGTTTAGTGCATTTCTAGCCCCTAAACTTCTAACCTTTTATTATTTTATGTACCAAAACATCATGGGACATATTTCTCATATTTTTAGGGCTCGGGATACATTCGATAACGTGTATATATTTCATTTTATCAACCAATACGTGTATCGTTTATATAACACTACCTTTTATCAATTCAATACCCGTTAATGGGTAAACATGCATTTTTTCATACGTTTCATCACGTCTAGCTATCTAACATATAGATCACATGCATTTATCATATCAATCACATACATCACGTGTCTCTATAACATAAGCACGTATAACATTTTGCAAATCATTACCCTTTACCCATCTATCAACCCATAACCCATATCAATATACGTTTTAGCTACTTAACACGTATAGCTCACGCATATAATTCAAGTTATGAAATTTTGGGGTGTTACAGTTAAAAGCTACTTTTCATTATAATTTATTTAAATATGATTCTAACTGGGCCCGCTAAATTCTAAAAGAGGCGGGATAAATTAATGAGCGAATTCAATTAAA
Organism: Deinandra increscens subsp. villosa; assembly: GCA_039602395.1. NCBI lineage: Eukaryota > Viridiplantae > Streptophyta > Magnoliopsida > Asterales > Asteraceae > Deinandra > Deinandra increscens. The sequence goes on from JBCNJP010011242.1 coordinate 3,205, forward strand.
AATTTCACATATTACTCTCGATTTCCCCAATTACCCACTCTCCATTTCTCCATTGCTCATTAATCGACAGAATTTTCCCTCCATCATATTACTTCTCCAATAAATATGTTCATAGTAAAGATTATTGAAAAGGGTTTTCAGTATTAGCAAAACAATCGTTTCTAATAATCTTTGTTGTTGTATCTGTTAGCAAAAGAAACATAGATAAGTCTTGGATGGTAACCAGTAGAACCACGAAATTATATACCGATGGAGTTAAATTATTCTTAAAGTTTGCAGTTACAAATTTGAGAAAGACGGAAATTCCATGTCTTTGTGTTAAATGTCTGAAGCATTACTCATATCATGTTGATGTTGTAGATTATCATTTGTTTTCAAACGGATTCGATCTGACTTATACAAGGTGGACTAAACACGGAGAGAAACACGAGCCCTCAGGAGAGGAGCTTCACAGGGAATCATCTATTGATTCTGGAATGCCATTCGATGCATCAGAAACAATAGAAATGGTCAGAGCTACTGAAAATTTCACTGAGGACCATGAGAAATTTCAAGAACGACTCATGGATGCTGAGAAGCCCCTATATGAAGGAAGTCGTACCTTCACAAAGTTATCTGCCTTGGTTCAACTACTAAACTTGAAGACTAAGCATGGAGCATCAGATAAGTTTTTTAATGAACTTTTAGCTTTGTTGAAACAGATGCTACCTGAAGGTAATGAAATTGTGAAAAATACATATGAGGCCAAGAATATTGTGAAGTCAATGGGTGCAGGGTATACCAAGATACATGTGTGTATCAATGATTGTATTCTTAACAAGAAGGAGAACAAGGACCTAACTATATGTCCAACTTGTGGTGAGTCCAGGTGGAAGTTGGATGAGAAGACTAAGAAACTATACGACAATACTCCTGCAAAGGTAAAGTGGTATTTCCCCATCATTCCAAGATTTGAAACGACTGTTTCAAGTGAAAACCACAGCGGAAGATCTAAGATGGCATGCCACCAGTTCCAAAATACCCAGTTTGTTACGCCACCCATCCGATTCACCGGCATGGAAAGCTATAGATGTCAGATATCCCAAAATCGCTAACGATCCTAGAAGTCTTCGTCTTGGCATTTCAACTGATGGGGTCGACGTGAATAGAGGCAACAGAAATCACAGTGTGTGGCCGGTTCTATCTGTCATTTACAACCTTCCACCATGGTTATGTATGAAAAGAAAGTTCATCATGCTTTCGTTATTAATATCGGGAGCGCCTGGAAACGATATTGATATGTTTTTGGAACCATTAATTGATGACTTAGAGCTGTGACTTGAGGCAGGTGTGGAAACATATGATGCGTATGCGCAAGAACAGTTTACTATGTGTGCAGTTGTTTTATGGACGATTAATGATTACCCTGCACTTGGTACACTTTTTGGTTTTCCGTACAGTGGATTCAATGGTTGTGTGGTATGTCAGGAACAAACTAAATGCATTACGCTTCCTTTCTCAGCCAAGCAGAGTTATGCTGGTCACAGAAGATATCTACCACATGCACATTCCTTCTGAAAGCAAACAAAGACCTTCGATGGTAAACAAGAGTTGAAAGATATACAACAAAGTTCAACATATCAGGAGCAAATGGGGAAAAGGATTAAGGTGTACTGATTCAGAAATCCCAGAGACCTCGACTGGAAGAGGGGGGAAGATTGATAAGAGAAAAAGAAAGAACAAAGAGAAGCCACCATATTGGAAGAAATTCAATATATGGTTTTGAAGACTTAGATATTGGAGGCATAATAGTGTCCAACATTGCATTGATTTCATGCATATTAAAAAGAATATGGCTGAGAGTCTTATTGGAACTCTGCTCAACCTTCTCGGAAAGACAAAGGATGGACTGAATGCTAGAAAGGATCTGAACTTTTTGCAGTTAAGACCAGAGTTGCAGCCTAAACAAAACAAGAACAACATAGTACTTCCGGCAGCGTGTTACACGTTACAAAAAGATGAAAAGGAAAAGTTTTGTGACACGTTGTATAACTTCAGGGGCGAAGCTTGACCAAAAAGTTCGCGCGGGCCGAAAGTTATGGTAAAAAAAAAATTAGGTTATCGCTAGGTTTTAACAATTGGGTTATATGTTCAAATCGGGTATTCGGTTCGGGTTGGGTTACACAACAAAAAATAAAAATACCTAATTGTTTTAATTTATTAAAATAACAGTTGTTTCACATTAAAAAAAACTAAACGATGCGAGAGAAAGGAATATTACCAGTCAGGATCATAAGGAGCAAGTTCCTTGAAAGCAGCAGTCTTCACTATATCAGTCCATTCAGGAAACTCCATCTATGAAACATACAAATATCAAGATGATCAATTATGAACTTAAAACAACATTCAATATACAACAAGTCAGAAAACAGAGTTATCTGTGTGAGAAGGTGGTGGAAGATATTAAGGCGTTATTGTTTCTTTGGATTACTTATAGGGGTAGATTAAAAAATATTTCTTGGCGAGATTGGTGTTTGTTTTCCTTTTCCCACCCTATATAATTTCTAGGGTCTTACTAGTTTTTATCGAATGGTCGTTCAAAAAAATATGTAGGTGCCTATTTCCAAAAAAAACAGAATACTAATTGAGAATAAAGGATCTAAGATGGTTTATAATTTATGATGTCAGTTTAATCCATGCTATCCAACCAAAACCATATGCTTATATAATAGATTTTTTCCATGTTAAAATTTATAAGGGAGAATTTGAGCTTTGAATTAACAGTCACTCATGCCCTTCAATTAGACTATAAAAGAAACTCAACTAATTGGCCGAAGGGTTCAGCATTCACATCAGAATAGGATTTAAAAGCTTTTTTACCTGCCAGTTTAGACTAAAGTGTTGAAATTGTTCTATTTAAACATAAGTATGGTCTAGGAAAAAGAGCAGAACCCATATAACAAAGAAGGGACACTACATACAGAAGTACAGTTAGACAATAACACCCAAAATAGAGTTGATTAAGGATTCAGGTTCGACAGCTTCTATAAGCCCTAATCGAACCAAATTAAACCCGTCAAGGAACCAGATGTTAAAACAAAGACATAATCGACAAAAGGAGCTAGATTGATGCAATCAGAAACTACCTGCTAAGTCAATCTAACATTACAAAACGTGAAGTGAAATGATAAATGTGATCGATTTTACCTTTCCAGATCGTTTAAGGTGAGTGGCGTCGCCATTGTACACTTGTTTGAAGGCAAATTGGCTTGGCGGCCGGACTGGTGAGGGGTCAATCGGTCGGAAGAAGAGTGGTAGAGGTTGGAGGAGGCGTGAGGGCTGTGAGAAGAATAAGCGAGGGGGTGGGGACGGATGTTAGGTTAAAAAAACCCAGTTCAAATTAAAAAAAAATAATAAAGAAAAATGCACAAAAAAACGCAGCCACAAAGTTTCGAACTCGGGTCTCTGGGTTTAACAACCTTGGCTTGAACCAGTTGAGCTTTGGATGTTTTGTTATTCTTTATTAACTCCTCATGAATATATAAACCGGGCCAGACTAAGCATATAAAAAAAATCGAACCGGACAAGTATAAATTCCCACTTGTGAGTGGAAAAACAGGACGGGCCGGGGCCCGGTCTGGCCCCCATTAAAATTCGCCCCTGTATAACTTGAAGGTTCCACAAGGCTATTGTTCTAACTTTTCTAGTTTGGTTAGTCTAAAGGACAAGAAACTTATGGGGCTCAAGTCACATGACTATCATATGCTGATGCAACAGTTTCTGCCAATTGCAATTCGGTCAGTCATGCCTGAACCGACAAGATATGCTATTATCAGGCTCTGTTTTTTTTTCAAATCAATATGCAGCAAAGAGATCAACGTCGAAGACCTAGATAAATTGCAAGCAGATCTTTGTGTCACACTATGCCTCTTGAGAAATATTTCTTGCCATCATTTTCTGATGTTATGCTTCATTTGACGGTGCACCTTACTAGGGAGGTAAAATTTTGTGGCCCAATATGCTTTCCATGGATGTATCCATTTGAAAGGTGTATGAAGGTAATTAAGGGCAACGTGTAAAACAAAACTTATCCAGAAGGGTGCATTGCTGAGGAGAACATTGTAGAAGAAATGATTGAGTTTCTCAGCGAATACCAAAAAAACATCACAACTATTGGTGTTCCAACTATAAAGCATAGTAGTGCGGATGGAAGTCCTGGGTCAGCTAGTAGATCAGTTGAAGTCTCTCCAGAGCTCCTATCGAAAATGCATTTATTTGTGTTGCTAAATACGCCTGAAATTGAGCATTATATCGAGTAAGTAATTTAGATTATTAACCTTTTTTATATGTTTAATTAATTACAAACTTTTATAAATAACTTCAATTCATGTAATTGCAGAGAACACATGAAATTTTTGGAAAAGAAATATCCTGGTAGTAGACTAAATATAGCTGACTAAGAAGCAGAGCACAACATTTGGTAAATGATTACGTAACAAGGTCAGCTAAATTTGTTTATTTTTTTAATTTCGGATGAACTGTAACTTTCCTGAACAACTGACCTGAGTTGTCCGGAACAACTCTATTTTCTATCCGGATGAACTATAACCTTCCTAGTGAACTGAAACTATTTTCTTATTATTTTTATTCCGGATGAACTGTAACTTTCCTGAAAAACTGACCTGAATTGTGCGGAACAACTCTATTTTCTATGCGGGTGAACTATACCTTCTTGTTGAACTGAAACTATTTTCTTATAGTTTAAATTCCGGATGAACTGTAACTTTCCGGAACAACTGACCTGAGTTGTCCGGAACAAGTCTATTTTCTATCCGGATGAACTATAACATTCCTGGTGAACTGAAACTATTTTCTTATTGTTTTAATTCTGGATGAACTATAACTTTCCTGAAAAACTAACCTGACTTGTCCGGAACAACTTTATTTTATTTTCGGAAGAACTATAACCTTCCTATTCCTAATGAACTCTACTGATGAACCTACTATGAATTTCAGGTTAAAAAGGAGATGGCGGAGTCCCCATAAACTATATCAGAGACCGTTAGGTGGATTTCACATGGTCCGCACAGAAGCGTGAGGAAATATGAAGTATATGACATCAATGGCTATTTATTCCGTACAAAATCTCGAGACGGTAGGGTTTACCAGAACAGCGGGGTTGGTGTAGAGGTAAATGACATGCACATCTCTAACGAGGTATTAACCTATGGACAAAAACCTTACTATGGGGTTTTAAAAGAGATATGGCTACTAGAATACCGTATTAAAAGCATCCATCTATTTATGTGCGACTGGGTTGAGAATACACATGGGGTCAAAAAAGATAGTCTTGGTTACACTTTGGTCAACCTTAAAAGACTAGGTAACAAGGAGGAGCCGTTCATTTTCGCGTCACATGCACGACACTTGTTTTACGTTAAAGACTAGCTGGATAAAAAACTGCATATTATCTTTATGAAACCTCCCACAAAATTATAGAGATTATTATGAAGACAATGCCAATGAAGAATTTAGTACAATAGTTTTTCCTCACAACGATAATGTATTGCCACCCGTAGAAACATGTGACAATGTTTACCATAGAGCTGACTGTACTGGAATGATATTACGTAAAACCGATTAATTAATCATTGTAATGCTTTTGAAGTTTAGCAAATTACAGTCTCAACAATATTTGGATTTTTTTCTTTATGTATTCTGGAATATTATGGATCTTAATTTTGAGTCATGTGTTTCCTTTTTTTGATTGTGCCTGCAGCTGTAGGTCTCATCTCTTTAACCAAACCAGAGTCAATAAAAGTCAAAAATAAACAAACAAAATCAACTGCTGCTTTAACAAACATAATTACATACATAATCCAAAGGGCATGATTCCATTAATACATTGATCTATAAAATTGTCTGATTCCATTAACTTAAAAGGGAGAAGAAGCGGCTAAAGACAAATCCCTCTTTGCTTTCTCACATGGTGGACTAAAGAGATTGTCTGAATCATCATAACGGCTACTTGCTGCTGATCAAGTGAAAAGAGAAAACAAGTCCATTTTTACTTTCTCACATACACTTGCTTCAGATCAAAAGGGAGAAGAAGCTGTTGTAGAAAAATCAGGTTCATAGGGCCAAAAGGGAGAGAAGCACCTGAAGAATACAAGTGCTTCAACCCTCATCATGTGCCCTTACTACTGACTGTTATAAAATTATAAAATAACTTAAAATATGCTCTCAGTAAAGCATTTGTATGAACCATTAGAGACTCTTCGTCTCCATGGTTTCCATAATAACTTAAAATCTGCTCCAAGGAGATACAAATCTTTCCCTGCACAAGAATAAATTACCAAATCTGAGACGCAAATTTCAATCGAATTTCAGTGATGAAGATGATAAACTTACCGTTTTCCACATATGGATGACACCAATTCCACATTTTTGCCGGCGATGATGGACGAAAAACAGAAAGAGAGAGACTTGGAGAAAATGCGCATGGTGAAGATGATGATGATGAAAATGGATAGAGAGATAAGTATATATTGATACTCGAGGGGTATGGTAGATGGAGATTTGAGCGATAAATTAATGAAAAAGTAATGATCACAAGTGCCATAGACTGTTGGTCTTCTTTTAGCCACCCAAAATTAATATACTGTGACCATTTGTCATAAACTGTCACGCAAACAATGTTTAATATGAGTGGCCATATCACAAGATAATCAAACATGATAAACATAACAAAGTAAAGTTATAAAATATTGTTCTTAATTTGTTCATAAACATATACATTAATTAATTAATAATCCGGATCACTGCAATCTTCGGATATGTACCTGAACTTGCATCGTCATCATCCATCACGTCCTTCTTCGGATATGTTTGCAGGATCTTGAACCCAATCAGCCACAGTATCCTTCACCTTTTGTTGAATGTCATTCCCGGAATTATTCTCATCTTTGTTATTAAGGGGAATTTCACTTAATTTTTTGAGAAAGTTCATATCATGAGATCCCACAATTTCAATCACAGAAAAAATTTTACTCTCTTCTGTATTCATGTATTTCACTTCAATCTGGTTAGTAGAACTTAAATACTCCCAAGATTGGACAATTTCATCTTCTTCATCTTCATCTTCTACATCGTCTTCATTTTCTTCATCTTCTTCGGATACAAATTATTTGAATTTTGTATCAAGGACACAGAACAATTTCGTTGCCTCAACATAGTAGGCAAAACAATCAGGAATCTTCTGCGTATGGAGTTGCCTCAGGATGTTCTCATCGTTGTTTTTAATAACAGATTTGTGGGACTTGAAGGATCTTCTTCTCCTGTTACTGTAAACCAAAAAAATACGATTATTCTTCACATACCAGTAATCAAAAGGAGCGTTAATTATCGGCCATTTAATACCAGAATTGGTGTAAACGAATTGGTGTGCAGAATTTGAGATCAAGAAAGGGATGGCGGTAAAAGAAAAATAACAATGATGATGATATATAGGGTAGTAGATTTGAACACGCTCGAATTGGTGTAATTGAAAAAGCGCGTTGTTTTAGAGGGAAACAAATCGTCTCTTTTCGCCACGCGTTTAATATTTTACCGTGACCATATAGTCACGGTTAATATATGTGGGTAGTCATAGGTAATAGATTTTTGTCACTCACAACCTACTATTTAGTCACACAACCTAATAACAGTGGCCATATGTACTAGCTTTTAGCCACATAACTAAGTAAAAAAGCGTGGCCATTGCTCACATTTAGCCACGCATAATATATACTTAATAGTTTTTTTTTTATTAAGTAATAAAATCTACTTTTCCGTCACACAACATTATTTAAGCGTGGCCATACATTCCTTTTTGGTCACACGAATAAAAAATCATAAAAATTCCGTGGCCGTTTGGTGTATTTTGCCACTCTTTTTTAAGTGTGACAAATAAGTGTCACAGGTTTTTATAAAACAGTGGTTAAAGCCAATGCACCTGATTGTTGTTGTCACATAAACAAAAAAAAAATACGTGACTAAAAGGGTCCAAAGGCTATATATTTGGCTGGCTAAAACTAGTGTTTCTTACCTTTAGCCACGTTTTTTTTCAAAACAGTGGCTAGGTGTTTTCGAAAACACTGTGGCTTAAGCCACTTTTTGACGTAGTGTATAACGTTTCGTATAATTCTTTAAGTTTTATACATACTAATTATATGCACAAAGGCCCAAGGTAATTAAGATTATTATATGATTTTAATTACTGAGGATTTAAATGTTATGTCTTGGCATAATCTTGTTATGTTTTATACCTATTAAATGTTTATAAAGAAGGGGCCGTAGGCCCAAATATTTGAGGTAACCTTTCCAGGTAAAGGTAAAAGTTTTAATTACTTAAAACTTACCAACGTAAGCTGACCTTTCCAAAAATTTATGTATGTCAGGTATTGATGATGTTTAAAGTTGCAAGGGAAGAGCTCTAGTGAGGGCCGACTAGATGGGCAATCTTTTAGGAAAGACTCGGTAGTAGACTGGCATAGATATAGATAAGATCTAGATGTTATAGTATGTTGTTATCTTCCTTAATGTTGTACTTGGCCTATATATAAATAAAAAGTTTTTAATTTTCGCTGCTTAGTTATCTTTGTTGTACCATGTGTCCATGAGTAAATCCGATGTGTGGCCCCTCCTGGTGCCAAGTCTAGTAGTGGGCATCACATAAGACCTCCTTTTGGTCACTGAAAAGGCTGTTGTAAGTTGGGTGTGCAGGGTTGTTAAAAATTCTGAAATAACAACTTGTGCTATTTTGTTGGACATGATTCTTGGGTATTAATGAAGGGAATTTTAGATTAAAATGATGTTTGTTGGGAATCGAGATACCGAGCCAACAAGATTTGGATAGATGTGATTAATATTCAATGACCATTTATTACATACCGTCCTTACATCACGGTGAAGAACATGACAACTCAAGACAACACGACTCAACAAAGAAGAGGCTCTAGTGAATATTATTTATTGTTTAAATATTGTCACTAGTTAGTATTTTACTATTATGCCCTTAGTGAGTCTTGTAGTATATATAGTAAGTCTGTCATTGTGAAAGACTCGATGATGTATGTCTAGTGAGAGAGAGTTAGTCATGGTTCTTTGAAGCTTGTAAGGGTTCATGAACTCACCTAGTAAGTTCATGATACCCGGGATGCGTGAGGTAGGTAAAATGTAATCATTCGATTATCTTTATTTATCTATCATTCCATCTTGTTTATCTATCTATGTTGTTCTTCATCTATCCATGTTTTACTAGCTTTGCGCATCATCATCATCACATCTCAAACACCATCGTTTTCATATCCGGATGTCATTTGTTTCTACAAAAACGAGTTACACAAAGACTCAATCCGCTTCCGCAACCAAGGTATTTGGTCACCACCTCGGTTTTTCAATTGGCATCAGAGCCACGGTCGAGATAATGCAACCTTACGGTTGATATCTCAACTTTGTGTTCATATGCTCGTTATTTTTGTAAACTAATGGAGATGTTAAACTTTTTTGAAAGATTCTTGAACTCCCCTCCATATCTTTCAATGTTTTTGAAAAGGGTTTTTGAATTTTTTGTCAAAACCTATTTGTTAATACATTCTTGTGTTCTTGAAAACAAATCTCTCTGAGTCCTTGTGTTTGTGTTTAGATTTGGTAAACACAAGTGGGTTTATGATATTTCCCAGTTTAGTCTAAACCTAACTCAAAATTTGAACTTTCATGATATTCTACGTAAGTTTATTTTATTTTATTCAATATTCATGGGTATTCTTTTGTGTATCTCAAGATTTCTTGGAAAATGAGTTTATTCCATGTCCCATCTTACTTTTCTGATGGAGTGTTGCTTTTAAATTACTTTATAAGTAGTTGACTTTATTATCTTGAGTCCCACAAAGTTAAAGCAACTGTGTATATGCTTTTGTCTTTATCAAGTTCCTACATTAACACACACTCTCTCTATTCCTTTCAATATAGTACAAAAGAGTTTTTGGTTTTCTCAAAATGTAACCTACCTAACTTACTTTTGTATCTACATTTGTCTTAAGTCAATGTACACTCCTTTTGTTTTTTTTTTCTCGTTCCCTGCGTCCCTCACCCACAAGTTCTCTCTTTTCAAAGAACCATACTCTCTTTTTCAAAAATTATGTGAACAAAATCACCAGAATTTTTATGAGTTCTTTGTTAAAGTTGATGGAAACATAAAACACAGAAAAAACAAATACGAGGCTGCAACTCGTGATTCAAGCTTCTGTTAAAGTTTTTGTTGGTCGGTGAAGTAGCAGGAGACTATCCGATGAAGATGATGATCAGGTTTCTGATTCGAAACTAGGGTTTGGCAAGGATTATTGACAATGATATGTCCAGTCTAGGGTTTCTTTTAAACCTGAAAGAAGAAAAGAAAATGAATGAGTGCTACTGTGTGTTATCGGAAAGGCAGTAAAACAAACCTGGTCCAGCCCATGTCAACCGGAAGTCGACGGTGATGATCGGAAAACCAGATCCGTTCAGCCTGGTTCCGGCCCAACCACCTCATCCGGAGTTACATTGTTCAAACGGAAAATCACTGAAAAAGAAAAACAACTGTGAACCGGAATCGAAGTCCAACCGGAAAAACGTGACTCCACCGGAAATCTGGAACTTCAAACGAAATTCTGATTTCAACCAAACTCTCGATGAAGTTCAACCGGATCTCGAAGTTCAATCGGAACTCTCGATGAAGTTCAACCGAATCTCGAAGTTCAACTGGAACTCTCGATGAAGTTCAACCGGATCTTGAAGTTCAACCGGAACTCTCAATGAAGTTCAACCGGAACTGATGGTTTCAACCAGAAACCAACCTTCAACCGGAAATTTTGTCCACTTCAACTTTCAAGCGGAAATCGAACTTCAACCGGAATCTTCAAGTTCAACCGGTAAAGCCACTGCTCGTTCCTCATATCGCCGGAGATGGTTCAGACAACCGGAATATGCCCTTGTTTCACTTCAGGTCACCGGATGTTCACCCCTGTTCACGATCAACTCGTCGGAATAAGCCACTGTGCCACCGGCTGTTTGTTTCTCATCGACAGAAAATAAGAGGCGATGAAAAGCTGTCTGGTACATGTTTGTTTACAGCCTCCACAATATTAGGGTTTCTTTTCTTAATAAAAGAAATGGGCTGGATCACCTACAAACCTTGACTGGGCCCTGCTTACTCCTTTATTTATTTGGTTGTTTCAAGTAAAAGGAATGAATCAGACCAGAATTCTAGACAGATTGGGTAGAAAATAATACAGTTGGGCTACTGTTATTCTTTTTATTATGTTGTCAACACATAGCAGCAACTAAAATTGAAGCCATGAGGATCCACATCAACCACTATATTTTTCCAACACTTTTAGTATTCTCGAGAACCCAATATTCATCAAACATTTCAGGTACAATTAAATTATGCTTTTATATCAAGTTACTTCTTTACGGCAGACGTGCTATGAGGTGAATTGGTTATGAAAGTTGTGCACAAGTTTGGGTTGATATGTTGAAGACGAACGGGGTTTACTATTGGTTGGATTATGAAGATTAATCGGTTGATATTGCAAGGCCGATCTATATTTGTGATATGCTACTTGGATGTGTTTGCTTACAACAACATGCTTATTTATTTTGCTATGAGTTGCAAAAGTCTAGGGGGAAAAGATGTGATGATATGATGAGACTTTTTGCAATATTTTTAGCAAAATAAAGCGACGTGATTTTTAATCTTCGAAGAGTACTCAAGCCGTAAAAGTTGTATCAATGCCATTATGGTAAAAATCGAAGGCAAGATTAATAGTACAAAAGAAGTGGTTTATCTATGTGCAAAGCATCGGTTTGGTATTCGGCCAAGTATTTCAAGACGGTTGAATTGTGGAATCAATTCTCGAGTTTTTCATAGATCCTTTACTTTGTTTACTTTCAACAATATTGGCACCTTGAGTTATGACTGATTCCTCAAGTAGCTAGCCATTGTGTTGAGTTTTGTAAACACCATATGCAATTATAGCCTTTGCGGAATTTCGGGCTAGAAGATGTTTATTGTAGGGGGAGCTTCACAAAGGAGAATTGAAGAATGAAAGACTTGAAACTACATGAAGATTATCTTGAAGTCAAATTGCAAGAATACAGGAATCAATGTCACAAGTGTTGAGTATTCCATCTACCAAATAGGGGAAGATTGTTGGGAATCAAGATACCGAGCCAACAAGATTTGGATAGATGTGATTAATATTCAACGACCACTTATTACATATCGTCCTTACAACACGGTGAAGAACATGACAACTCAAGACAACACGACTCAACAAAGAATAGTCTCTAGTGAATATTAATTATTGTTTAAATATTGTCACTAGTTAGTATTTTACTATTATGCCATTAGTGAGTCGTGTGGTATATATAGTAAGTCTTTCATTGTGAAAGACTCGATGATGTATGTCTAGTGAGAGAGAGTTAGTCATGGTTCTTTGAAGCTTGTAAGGGTTCATGAACTCACCTAGTAAGTTCATGATACCCGGGATGCGTGGGGTAGGTAAAATGTAATCATTCGATTATCTTTATTTATCTATCATTCCATCTTGTTTATCTATCTATGTTGTTCTTCATCTATCCATGTGTTTACTAGCTTTACTCATCATCATCATCACATCTCAAACACCATCGTGTTCATATCTGGGTGTTCTTTTGTTTCTACAAAAACGAGTTACACAAAGACTCGATCCGCTTCCGCAACCAAGGTATTTGGTCACCACCTCGGTTTTTCAATGTTTATATATTAAAACTATGATCTGGAAGGTTGGTAAGCAAACCACAAGTTTTAATTAAGTTATGAATTATTTAAGTCTACTTTCATTGTTTTGTCAAACAACAACAAAGCTGATTTTTAGCCAAGTTCAAAACTTCATAACTTACTTAATACTTAACCTTTTGGGTTGATTCTTTTTTGTACATGTTTAGAATGTTGAAAAGTGTATGCGTGCAAAATTTAAGAACTTAACTCCAAGTTTCGAGCAAGTTATACATGTCTACAAATTGTGTGTTAAGTATTTAACTTGTGAAATTTTCATTTGTGCATATTGCCTTGGAAATGTGCATCTATGTTCCCCTACATATCTAGGACTTATTTCAAGGTTTTAGGAACAAGGTGAATGCTTGATATCATGAGTGTTTATGATAAGCAACCCGTCCTAGCGACAACCTCTAATTTGGCTCGACCGTATTCATAAAAATAGGTCACTCATAACCAACTTTTAAAGTCAAGTGCTGAGTATCAATGCAACCTAAGGTGAGTTTCACTTACTTCATTTAGTTATATCCGGTTAAGGATGATAACACAAAACTAAACAATTAGTTGCATCTGGTAAAGGGTGACAATGCAATGGCAAAGGTATTTCGTATGTTTAAGTAATTATCTGGTATATATCACAGGTTTCACTGAAATGCATTTTAATTACAAAAAGTCCTTACATTTTCGGGCCTTTAATAATGATTAGCGAGGTAATGTTGAGCAGTACTACTAGGGATTGACACCCCCGCTCAGCTGTGCACAGGATGCACCCTCCTGACTGGCGGTGGGACTGAGAACAATATTAGCCTAGAACTAATGTGATCAGGAAATACACGGGGAAGGCAAATCGTATAGGCTAATACCTGTGTCGCATAGTCAGCTTCGGTTACGAACTTTCAGGTGAACATAAGCATAGGCTAGCTACCTAACGATATGGATATTACTTGTAACTTACACTTTTAATTTACGAATTGGTCTTTCATTATTCGTATGGATTCTTGGTCTACATGGTGAAGTGTAAGCTGCTTTAGTGAACTCACCAACTTTGGCTGACACTTGATTGTTGCATGCTTTTCAGGTCGCTAGGAGGATCTTGAAGGCACGAGCGTTGGCAATACTTCTTTTTTTTATAATATCTTTTGGGAAATGTATTTCAAAGACTTTTAGTACTTACCTTTGCAAAACAACAACTTTGTAAACTTTTAAATGCTTCCGCTGAATTGCTAATTAAACTTTATTTTGTAAAATACATTATATGACTATTTTATCTCTCATTTATGGCTTGGTTGTAACTAAAGACTTGGATCCTGGTCTGGTTCACACCTCACACGGTTAGACTCCGTTAGTGAAAATTGGGGGTGTGACATTCACAACCTCCATTACTGGTGCATGCCGAAGTGTGAAGGAGCATGCTTTTATAATTATGGAGGCCCATGACCAGACCACTCTAAAATGACCATAACTTAGGTTACGGGACTCCATTTCGGGCGTGTGACCAGTCAAATCGAAGCTCGTAACGAGGGGAACG
>JBCNJP010011243.1:0-17549 GCA_039602395.1 Deinandra increscens subsp. villosa
CATAGACTTTTTGATGTGTAGTTACTAGCAAATTGATGAAGTAACTCTTTAGGCAATGCCATCATTAAAGTACCATATGCCTTTTTCTCTGCTTGGTAAGCTTTCTTTTGCTCAGACGACATTTTCCTTTGAAGAATAGGTTCACCAGTTTCATCTTTAGGATAAACATATTGTTCAGTGAACGCTAACCACATATCAATGTCATTTGTATCGACAAATGCTTCAAAACGTTTAACCCAACTATGATAATCTTCCAATTTTAGCAATTTGGGAACTTTCTGACTTGTTCCGATTTCATTATCATAGTTCATCATCGTTTGCATCGTAGCTTGAACCGAATTTTGAATAGCTGCGAACGCTTGAAAATCGGACATTTTCGAAAAACTGAACACTGTTCACTCCGAACTTCGTCCGAACTTCCACCGAATTATCTCCGAACTTCGTCCGAACCTAAGTTTCGCCGAACTCTCTGCCGAACCTGACCTTCGGACAGAACAAATAGATTCAACACCAAACTATCCTCGAGCACTGACCGAACTCTGTCCGAACGTGGACCGATCTCTCACCGATCTCAAAGAAACACCGAAGGCTCACCGAACTATCTCCGAACCTTGAGTTCGGAGCGGTTAGACCGAACGAGTCCGAACCTCAAACGAGACAGATTTCACTCGACGCCATTTTCTCGATTTTCAATGTTTTTCGATGGAATTTTCGACAGGAATTCAAGTAAACTCGATAAAAATGAATTAGGAATGAATTTTTGATGAGAAGCACACTCGAGATGATCAAACGAACTCAAAAAATGATTGACATTTTAGCAAAAACGTGAATTTGAACTCAAAACTCCGAAAAAACAGTGATTTCCGACTAGTAGAGCAAACCAAAAGCTCTGATACCACTTGAAAGTGTGTGAGCGTACGGATCTTCTACTTAGTCGTACAGAAATCAATGTAAACAAGTAAAACGCAGAGAGTAAATACAAAAGACTTGTATTAACCACTGAGAGAACCACAGAGTACACAGAGAATATATGACACGGAAGCTCTGACTGTTCTATACAAGATGAACTATTTATACAAGCTGAAATACGACTGGCCGAACCTTTAGGTTCGGCCACAAGTTCGGACCTGTTCGAACTCCAGGTTTGCTGGGAGTTCGGACCTCAGCTATCTTGTGTGATCCATCTTGAATTCGATACTTCACATGACGATCAGGACAATGTATCAACAATAAGTCTTTTAGTGAGCATGTGCAGTCTCAAGGGGAGAAATCAAATGCAAAGAAGGATAGCTGCAACTATGGACCTTTCTTCTCTTCTATCAACACACAACCTTACACACCACCTGCTAAGCCAACTGCTACAATTCAACAAGTTGCTGATCCCACACCAGTGAACCTGGTTGAAACTGAGTCAAGTGATTCATAATCGCAAGGAGATGGATATGTCTCAGATACTAGTGATGATGAGAGTGTGCAGCATTCACCAAATGTGAATCAAAATGCTGACCATGATGGTTCTCATGAGTCAAATTTCTCTGATTCACTCCATGAGGAGAACATCAATTCTGCTACCAACATGAATGATCAACTTGTTTCTGCTGCAGCCACATCAAACTTACCCCCTTCACAAAGATTACCAGGAATTGAGCTTAGTATTCACCTGCCTCCAATTATTCCACCTACTAGGCAAGTTCAAAGTCATGAATTCCTAATTTTTCAGAACACTAATGTCAGCAAATCTCATCCAATTGAGAATGTGATTGGTGAAGTGAATGCTCCTGTTCTTACAAGAAGCAAGTCAGCTGCTGATGCAAACATCTGTTTCTTTGCATGCTTTCTATCCCAAGAAGAACCAAAGCAAGTTGAGCAAGCACTAAAAGACAATCACTGGATCGAAGCTATGCAAAAGGAATTTTTCCAAATCAACAAACATCAGGTTTGGGAACTGGTTGATCATCCTGAGGATGCTCAACCAATTGGAACAAAATGGGTTTTTAGAAACAAGAAGGATGAAAGAGGAATTGTTATCAAGAACAAAGCTAGGCTTGTTGTTCAGGGATATGCTCAAGAAGAAGGAATAGACTATGATGAGGTTTTTGCTCCAGTTGCAAGACTAGAGGCAATCAGAATCTTCCTTGCCTATGCAGCTTACAAGAACTTCACAGTCTATCAGATGGATGTCAAAAGTGCTTTCCTTTATGGAAAACTGAAGGAAGAAGTTTATGTCTGTCAACCACCAGGGTTTGAAGACCCACACCATCCTAACAAGGTGTGTAAACTGATCAAGGCTCTCTATGGTCTCAAGCAAGCACCAAGAACATGGTATGAGACACTCTCAAACTATCTGCTTGGCCATGGTTACAGGAGAGGAGCCATTGATAAAACTCTCTTATTCAGAACTGTTGGAAAAGATAAGTTACTTGTTCAGATCTATGTGGATGATATCATCTTTGGGTCAACCAATCCTAAGTTGTGCAAGGAGTTTGAGACCCTAATGCAAGATCAGTTTGAATGAGTTCAATGGGTGAACTTAATTTCTTTCTGGGTCTCCAAGTTAAGCAAACTGCAGAGGGCATTTTCTTGAATCAGTCCAAATATATTCAAGACATGCTCAAGAGGTTTGACATGCTATCTACCTCTTCTGCAAAAACTCCTATTTCAACCTCTCACAAACTGAATTCAGATTCAGAGAGTGAACCAGTTGATCAACACACTTACAGGGCAATGATTGGATCATTAATGTACTTAAACTGCAAGTAGGCCTGATATTATGTTTAGTGTATGCTTATGCTCTAGATATCAGTCTGCTCCCAAAGAATCCCACATGAAGGCAGTAAAGAGAATCTTTAAATACCTCAAGGGACAACCAAAGCTTGGGTTGTGGTATGCAAAGAATGATGACTTTACACTTGTGGCCTACACTGACAGTGACTATGGTGGCTGCTACTTGGATAAGAAATCAACATCAGGAGGATGTCAATTTCTAGGAAATAGACTTGTATCATGGCAGTGCAAGAAACAAACCTGTGTTTGTACATCAACTGCTGAAGCTGAGTACATTGTCTGCTTCAAGCTGCTGTGGTCAAGTGCTATGGATTCAAAATCAAATGCTGGATTATGGGATCACCTTTCTAGAAACTCTTATGTATGTAGATAACACTAGTGCCATCTCAATCACCAACAATCTAGTCAAGCACTCAAAGACAAAGCACATTGAAATAAGGTATCATTTTATTAGAGACTGTGCAGAAAAGAAATTGATTAAGTTACACAAAGTTCATACTGATCTTCAATTAGCTGGTCTTTTCACAAAGCCATTTGATGAGGCAAGATTCTTCTTTCTCATCACAGCCGTTGGGATGATGAACTTCGGTTAACTTTTGCTGTCAATTGATGTTTTCTGTACATACATTTCTGTTTCCTTAAGTGTTTTCATGTCTTTTAATCCCCTTCTTTAAAACCAAGAAAATCCTTTGAAAATTTCAAAGAACTATGTTCATAACTAAAACCTACACAAAATTTGCTAAATTTACCAAGTTATGAGATTTTCTAAGTGTTTTAGCATTCCTGAGTAAGTTCCGAGGGAATTCAATCAGTACCGAGGGAACTTACTCCTGAAGCAATTTCTTTCATAAGAGATGTTCCAAGGGAACTCTCTAAGGCTTCTAATTTGTTTCAAGTGTTTTCTAAGTGAGTTTCAGGGAACTCCGGAGTAATTCAAAACTCCATGGGAACTTCCAAGGGAAGTGTTCCTATGGAAAAGTGAGGAGAAGAAAATCTTTCTAAGGGAAAGATTTCCAAGGGAACTTCATTCTTCCAAGAGAACACATTTGTTCCGAAGAAAAAGTTTCGAGGGAACTTTAATGAAGAGTTAATCTTCTTCGGATTAAGTGGGACCCTGAACAGTTATTTCACTGTTGTACAATACAAACGCACAATGCGTTAACAGTGACGGTTAACTGCTGGCCCCACTAACCCCACCTTTACACGTTACCGTTAATTCCCTCTCTCCTCTACCTTTAACTGTCACTTCCAGAGAAAACCTTTCACTTACGAGCCCTAAATTCCAAATACCCAGCAATCACTCTCGATCTTTTCTCAATTTCATCCAAGTTCATCGAAATTTCTGAACCAATCACTCAATACAGAGTAATGGCTGCATCCCTGTTTCACCCAGAGCACAATCAATGTGCTTAATTAGAGAAATCACAAAAATCGACTCGGTTTGACGGGATGATCGACTTTCTAACTTCGTTAGAATTGCATTTTGCCCTAACTGTAAACCCAGTTATCTATGACGAAACAATCACACAATTTTGGGATAATGCAGAAGTGAGTGACCGTGATGTAAACGACGAGCAAGTCACACATATAGAAAGTGTGGTGCATGGAAAGAATGTCTACATCACTGAAGCTATGATCAGAAATCATTTACAACTTCAAGATGACAAAGGTATCTTCAAAGTTTCTAAGGAAGAGTACCAGACACCCCTAATGGGCATCGACTATGGTGGAAACCCCAAGAGCAAGACAGTGAAGAAGTGCCATCTTCCACCGGTGTGGAGATTTCTTGCTTACACCATATTAGCTTGTCTGACTCCAAGAAGATCACATGAAGAGCTTGGTGAAGTTCAAGCAACTGCACTTCATGCATTCATCAGGGGATGAATGTTTTAATTTTTCCAAATTGATTTTTGATGGGCTCAGGGAAAACTTTAAGAAACCTTTTAAAATGTATCTAAGGTTCTTACAACACATCTTGGATACATAATTCCCTAAAGTTCCACGTGGTGGTACCATTCATCACCAGAAAAACTTAACTGAGAAAATCTTTTCTTATTTACTTTCTATAAATGCTGTTGACAACTGTCTTGGTGTGGAAAATGTCCATCCACTACCAGAACCAAGACTTGTTCTTGCACAAGCTGTGCAAGAACAAGCAGGCCCTACACCTGTTGTGCAAGAACCTGTAGTTAAAGTTCAAGATCCTCTTGAGCACCTTGCTCCAGGTGACAACACTGATTCTGCACCATCAGTTGTTGAACCCACATCTGAAATTGACCTTCTTTATCAAAACAAAGTTCAATCCAAAACATATCAAAGAAAGAAGGTCAAACACTCAAAAACCACCACCTCAACTTCCATTCCTACTCAATCAAAAGTTGCTGACAGGGAAACCAGGTCTACTCCACCTGTGTCTCCCACACCCAACCAACCTGAAAACCTTGAGCATGACCCCACTGTCTGCTCAATTTCAAAGCTTAGGGTTTAGCCATGTTTAGGATGCTGTTTCACTTGAAACTCCATCTTTTACCAGATTGGATGCACAACCCTCATCCTCCTTGTTTACCTCCATAAACCTAAACCTAAATTCACGATGTGAATGAAGTAGAAACTGATCCTTCTCCAAATGACAATCTCTTCTTCTTATCCTCACCACATGAAGATGATTGGATGGATCATGATCATGTTTCTTCTAACCCACATTCACTCATTAAGGAGTTGAACATTAGGAGTGATGAAGATGTTCATGTAGAAAGGGCTGCTACTACAATTGGTTCCCCACTGGAACAATTGGACAGTAGTAACATTTTTAAGACCCAATCTATGGCAACCAGCAGCCAGTTTGCACCAAGGGAACCAGCAATGGAACCTGAGGCAACAACTGTGTCTGTAGGGAATCCCAGGAGCCAAGAAAACCAGGGTGTTGAGCCTGATCAAGCTAGGTCTTGATGGCTCTTCTTCGCCCAAGGATATCTGAGAAATCAGTTGAGGGCAGTGCTTTACTTACTGGAATTGACGGCCAAACAAACTGACCTGCAAAATCAAATGCAGTCCCTGCTGCAAACAATCAAAGAGCAGGATATTTTGATCAACAGACTTAAGCAGGAGAAGGCTGGTGCATCAAACCCTAAAACTGGTGAAGTTGTTGCTACCAAAAAGGAGGAGAAAGCTAGTTTTTCACAACCATATCAGAAGATTTCTGCTGAACACAAGTCTGGTGAAGACTCTTCAAGCTCTAGTGAGATTGACTTCGACCCAAGAGAGAGGTTACCTGAGCATCTGAAGAACAAATTATTCAAAACCTATGGAGTTAAGCCCTTCAACCCAATAGAAGACTTGCTTAATGTCCACATGGTTCAACTGATGCAGGTAGCACCTGATGAATGCAAAGCCAGTCACCTAGAGTTTATTAGATTTGTGATGGCAACATCAGGTGCTCATCCTCACAACATTGAAGAAGTGAAGAATTACTTGACAGATGTATATCTGGTCAAAGAGCAAGAGTATTTACAAATGGGTCAAGATCAGTTTGAGGACAAAGGAGATGATTTGGTTAGACAATCTATGCCAACAGATCAAGGTGATGAACATGCTACTGAATCTGCAAGTGGACTAGAAAAGGAGGTTGATCTAGTTGAAATTAAAGTTAGTAAAGTTCTTCTCAACTTGAACAAACCCACCTCCTCATTGGCAAAAGATATAACAGAAGAAGCTCCAAAGGAAGTTATTCCAGAGGAGTTAATCTCTTCTAAGGAAATTCCGAAGGAAGTTTCTCCAGAAGAACCCCTCACTACTAAGGATGTTCCGAAGGAAGTTACTTCGGAAGTTGCTCCTAAGGAATTGCCTAAGACTATTCCGGACCAAGTTGTCTCGGAAGACAACCCTAAGGTAGTTACTTCGGAAGCTTGTACTGAGACTATTCCTGAGCAAGTTATCTCGGAAGTCAGTCCTGGTGCTGCAACTTCACTTCATGAATCTTCTAAGGCTGCTGATGATGATTCTCTCAATGAGAGAACCATTTCTGGTTTCACTGATATGGAGAATGATGATCAAAGCACAGGATGCCAAGGTGATGTAATGGATCCTGCTACAAAAGCTTTGATTGATCAATTGACAAAGGAAGATTCTGAGCTTCAACAGAAACAAAAAGAAGAAAAAGAACAGAAGGATCGTGCATTATTTGAAGAACAAAAACAACTGCTCGTAGAGAATGGTATCTATGAGTATGTCAAGAACAATGCCGATCTGATGCTCTTTATCAATGAAGCTAGGAGAAGATCTGATATAAACACAGAAGAGAGAATTGCTAAAGCTGAACAGCAAGGTCTTTCAGATAAAGTTAACAAGTACAGAAGGGTCTTAGGGAATGATTACAGGAAGATTCAGATGAAGAGTAATGAAGATAACAAGATCTTCTTAGCTCAATTCAGTGAAGTGCTCAAAAGCAAGGAGTGTTTCTCTGATAAGTGGGTTGATGAAAAAAAGGGCATCAGATTCCAATCTCTCTCTGAGGAAGATGACCTGCTGATTCTGTCACACCCCGGTAAATGGTATCGGGTGTGAGCGAGAATGGAATCATAGTCGAGGATACATAGAACAACATCTAATATATTTAAAACTTCATAAAACATTACGTCATTGTATTGCAGCGGAAAGTGATAGTGGACAATGATAATGTCTTACATTTGAAAACAAGTCTTAAATTAATAATAAAAACATTGAACGGTTTATTAAGATAGTCGGGACTATGACTCCAAAAGCAGGTCCGATAGCATGATTAAGCCCCATTTGCATGTCCTCCGAAGTTCGCTTCAATTACCTAAGAAATCATGAATTTAAAAGGGTCAACATAAAGTTGGTGAGGTTCACAGGTTTATGACTCTACGTTTAAGGTTGGTAAAATAGTTTTCGGTATACTTAAATATTACATTGGTTTATCGTTGTGGATGTATGAGCTCACTTGAACCTTGATTTCAAATACTAACGGTTTACCCACCCATAGCACCTCTTGCCCAGAGATGTTAAACAGAGCAGATTAACTGACGTGTACCCCTTGACAATGTACGGAGTCAGGTTTGGAGCTACCAAACTGGGCAGGGTTGTCAACCGAAATAGATCTATTCACTAGCTATCGTTTCGTACAGAACTAATTGAAATCAATTAATGGTGGGATACAGTTGTACAAACGTTTATAACAATAATGTACCAAGTTGGGCAATCAGTAAGAGAACAAGTAGTCATACGGCTAACAGATAAACCATAATATTAAGTAAAAAGCATTTATCAGATTTCATGATTTCTCCCCCAAAGTATAAAACAGTTAAAGGAAAAAGGGGCAGTGAAACTCACAGATTCAGCAGATAAGCGGTAAATAAGCAGTGTAGGAACGGTAGCACGTAACGTCCTAAATAATTAAATAAGCATATGCATAAGGGCTACAATCATTTGAGTAATGTAAGTCACCCAAGTGATACCGGTCAAGTCTTGACATTTTAATCCCGTTTGTATTCGTTTGAAAACCCGTTAGCTTGTATTTATTAAATAAATACTTTCATGATTATTTATATTTATGTTCAATAATATAAACAAGGAATTATCATTTATTAATCTAAACCAAGTATTGAACATCGAGTTAAAATAATAATGTTTATTATTATTTTCATGAGTTCGTATAATTATTTTTAAGTAAATAATTATGTGTTTGATTAGTTAATCTTGCAAGTTATAATTACTTTTAAATAATTATGATTAACAATACTTTTGTGAATAAAACATAGTTTAAATCCTTTTGTAAATAATTAATCGTCAAGATTAATTATTCATTTCAATTTAAAACATGAATCGTTTGATATTTAATCATTTAATATTTTGAAATCGTTTAATATTTTATTTGCATGAAATATTTATTTCTTTTTAAAACATTGTTCTAAAATATTACTTGGCGACGCTTGGATTTATAAAAGTTTATTTATCATAAACTTTTGGATTGTTTTAATAAAACATGATAGGAAATTGTTTGGAGATTTTAAACATTTACGTTTTTGCGTATATCGCCGTATGGTCCCGGTTTTATTACTACGCAAAGTACCCTCATTTCGATTACTTCGATTCATCAAAGTAATAATAAAGGTTTATAAGAATAATTAATTGCTTGATTATTTTTATAAAAGTCTTTTATAAAACATGTTTATTTTACAAATGTCTTTTTATAGGAAACTTTTATTTTTATATCATGTTTTTAATTGTTTAAAGCTTGTAATAAATCCAAGAATTTATGTCAAACTAATCATTTGACATAAATTTATTCTTTTCATTTTTTGTAAAGAAAATCTATAAAATTCCTTTTGTCTTGAAGCTTTTACAACACATTTAATGTGTGTATATTTTGCTAAAACAAGAATTTTTCTCTTTATTCCATTTTATTTGTTTTAGTCATTTATACCATAAATTACATAGGAAAATTAGATTTTAATAATACGAATTATCACTCATTGGCCGATAATAATACGAATTATCATGTTGGCATACAATAATACCAATTAACCAATCCTGTCTCTAGAATGATACACCGTATGATTCTGCTTAACGGTGTTAATCACTTGCACACGTGGAACCTGACGTGGCTTAGTAGTTTGCTGATGTGGCTTGATTTGGAGGGTTCCACGTGTGCAAGTGATTAACACCGTTAGGCAGAAAAAGACGGTGTATCATTCTAGAGACAAGATTGGTTAATTGGTATTATTGTATGCCAACATGATAATTGTATTATTATTGGCCAATGAGTGATAATTCGTATTATTAAAATCCAATTTTCCAATTACATATGTAACATTCTATTTATTTTGTCCATGATCTTATCATAAGTATTAACATGTGATATGTTCATTTAAACATAATATGGTTTATGATTAAATCAACTAACACATTTTGTGTTAGGACATAAATATAAAACAATCAACTAACACTATGTGTTAGGACTTTATTAAATAAAAGACAATCAACTAACATTTTTAATGTTAGGACAAGATAAATAAAATCAACTAACACTTTGTGTTAAGACATAAATATGAAACGATCAACTAACACATTAGTGTTAGGACAAGTAATTAAATAACAATCAATAACACTTTGTGTTAGGACAAATTAATTAAATTTAAACATGATGATCTTTAGGTGCACATAGATACTTTCTTTTGATTTCTCCATGTGTTTCACCCATCTCCATGGCTATTTTAAGTTCCAAGAACACCATGGAAATGTTATGATAAAAAAAGAATGGGGATTAAAGAAGAGAGATTTAGGTGATTTTTAATCAAATGTAAGTGTTTTAAAAGGAGTTGTCAACACTTGGGGGCATAATTTGGGTGTTTAAATGTAAAGAGAAGTGAGTTAGAGGACTCACAAGAGGAAGGGGAGGAGATCGATTGAAGTGGTGGCGGTTCCGGCGGTTGGCGGTGGTTCCGGTGGTGGTCCGGCAGGGCGGAGCAGCGGCGGCCGGCAGGTGGTAGGCGGTGGTGGTGTGGCCGGTTCAAGGGAAGAGGGAGGAGGAGTGTAAGTGTTGCTTGGTTTGTGTTGGGTGTGAGGGAACAAGTGAAAGGGTGGTCTCCCTTTTATACCTAAATTAAGGGTTAATAACCCTTGGTTAATCATGTGTTGTCAAGCTCACATTCATCCAAGTATTCAAGTGTAGGTGATTAGTTTTTTTTATAAATGTGTTCTATAGTTTTATAAAAGTTTGACACTTTTATAAAATATAAAGTGATTAGGTGTTTATAAAAATCATAACTTTTATAAATTAATTCCTAGTGGAATTAAACTATAAAGGTGGTTAGTTTTAAATAATTCTTGGGCCAAAAGTTTATAAAATTTAAATGGGTAAATTTTATAAAAACTTGTGGGCTAATATTGTTGGGTTAAATGGTTTTGTGATTTGGGGATTGGGCCGAGGCCCGTATGAGTTTGGGAGGGGGAATGGGCTGAGTTTTACGGTTGGGCCGTGAGGGAGTGGAGTGGGCCGGGTGTCGGGCTCTCAAATGGACCGAGAGGCGCCGGGTTCGGCCCAAGGCCATTTGGGCCGCGGGTCGGGCCTCCGGGTCGGGTCGGTGACTCGGTTAGTCGGGTCAAGTATTCGGGTTCATCCGGGTCATTTTGGGCTTATTGGGCCTAACCGGGCCCAATAGGTTCATCGGGTTCCTCGTTTGATTAAGTCTTGACAACGTAACATTTTGATCACATTTTAAGTTCTTAAAATGTTTTAACAGTTTATATCAGTTTAGATAAAATATAAAAAGTCAATTTTTATATTTAATTTCTTGTTATTAAAGTTCCAAAATTAAAATATGAAAACTTTCATATTTTACGGGTATACAAACGCGGGATTAACTCTGTTATTAGTTAGTTATCGAAACTAATTCGGTTAATCATATAATTAAAACATATTAACATTCAAATCAGAAAGTCAACGGAGAGAGGTTTGACCTGTTATGAGCAGACGTGTTTAGAAGTCGATTGAGAATTGAAGAATATATGCAAGTTTGGAAGTTTTTCTACATTGAAGAATTTGTTTGCGAAAGTTGGATTAAGTTCTAATTTTTGAAGAGTCCTTGATCCATCGTTGATATGGTAAAAACGAAGGAAAAATTAGAAGCTTGTGACTTGTTGAGGTAATTTATTTCAGTGCTACTATCTTTGAGTGATGCATCGGTTTGGTATTCACAAGACGGTTGAATTATGGGATTAATTCTATTACTTATCCTTGATCATTTATCTTGTTTACCTTTAACAACACTTAGGATGATGGTGACATCCTTGGAGTAGTGTGCTTGTTAACTTTGGTAAACAACCTATGGGCATTTTATTGGTTTCGGGCTAGAAGAAGAACAACTCTTTGTCATAGGGGGAGCTTCACAAAGGAGAATGGCTAAATGAAAGATTTGAAACCATATGAAGATTTTCTTGAAGTCAAGTTGCAAGAATACAAGGGAGCCGATTGTCACAAGAGTTGAGTTATTTATCCATTTGTTCATCAACCACATAGGGGGAGATTGTTGGGAATTTCCGAGGTCGACGAGTTCGAGATTTATGTTATGAAACTCAACGTACCACTTGTTGTTTAACCGTTCGCACAACACGGTGAAGTTTATGACTCGAAGACTCTCATTAACCGAAGACATGGCATTAGTGACATTATTATTTATTGTTACATTATTTATTTGTCACTAGACTAGTTGTTGGTTATTTACTAGTTTGCCATTGTTAGGTTAGTACATATAGTTTGGTCTTTCACTTGTGAAAGGTATGTATGAGTGTATGTGTGAGAGAGAAAACATGAATCTTTGAAGTTATGTGGGTTCATGAACACTTGTTCATGAACCTAGCATGAGTGGTATAGGTAAACATGTAATCATTCAACTTCATCTATGATTATCTCAACATTATCTTGCTCATCACTACTTCTATTTTATCCTCCTCATCATCATCACATCTCACAACACCATGGTTAAAGAACCCGTCCCTTATGTTCTTCTTGGTGTTTTGTGACACCCGGTCCAAAAATCAGGTCAAACCCTCTCTCCGTTGACTTTTGTTGACTTTTATTACGTGATAATTATGTGAATTACTGTTTTAAACCGCATGATCAACTGCGTTTAGTTAAATGATTAACTGATTTAAATATCGCGTTAAATAACCATGAAATATGAAAGTCTCATATTATTAAAAATGGAATTTTAATAATAAGAAATTAAATATAAAATCTGACATTTTATATTTTATCAAACTGATATAAACTGTTAAAACGTTTTATGAACTTAAAATGTTATGAAAAACGTTACTGTTGTCAAGACTTAGCCAAACGAGTAACCCGTTTCACCTATTGGGCCCAGTAAAGCCCAATAAGCCCAAAACAACTCGGATGAACCCGAAAATTTACCCGAAGGTTCACCTCGACGTACCGAGTAAATTCCCCAACCCGGATACCCGACCCGCGGCCCGAACCGCATTTGGGCCGAACCCGGCCCAATCCTTTTCTTTTCCCTCTCGCGGCCCAAACCCAAGACCGGCCCAACCCAAGACCGGCCCAACCCGAGACCGGCCTAACCCGATTCCCTTCGCGGCCCAACCCGAACCGCCGACCCACTCTCAACCTTTAACGGGCTTCGGCCCGTTCCACTTACAAAACCCGAATGGGCCTCGGCCCATTCTCATTCCCGATTTTAATTGGGCTTCGGCCCACTCCAAAACAATTTAATTAAATTGTTTTAGCCCAAAAACTTTTTATAACAGATTTAACCCAACTTTTTTTTTACCCACTAATATTTTTTATAAAATTTGGACCAACAACTTTTATAAAAATAAAAACCACCATCTTATTTGATTAAATAAACTTGGGTTATATTTTAAAAAGTTATGATTTTTATAAACTCCTAACCACTTTATATTTTATAAAAGTGTTGAACTTTTATAAAACACTTGCAAGGTTTATAAAAACTATTCACCTATTAGCTAGAGATGATGAGAGGGCTTGACAACACTTAATTACCCAATGGTTAATATAACCACTAATTTGAGTATAAGTAGGAGACTAAGTCTCACCTTGGTTCCCTTGCACCCAACCAAACCAACACACTCACTCTCTCCCTCTCCTCCCTAAGCCGGCCGGCAACCGCCACCCACAGCCACCGCAGCCGCCGCCGGCCAACCACCGCCGGACGCCACCCACCGCCGCCACCACTCCGCCACCGCCGGACCACCGGAACCGCCGCCACCATTCACCGATTTTCCTCCTCTTCTTCTTTTGTGAGTTCGTCTAACTCACATTCTCCTCACATATTCACTACCCCATGATCAACCTACAAGTCTTGACAACTAAAAACCAAGTACTTGCATAATTGTTTATATCGTCTAAATCGCTCTTCTTGAACCCCCATTCTTCTTTGATCAAAACATTTCCATGGTGTTCTTGGAACCTAAAATAGCCATGGAGGTGGGTGAAACACATGGAGAACATCAAAAGAAATTATCTATGTGCACCTAAAGATCATCATGCTTAAATTTATATTTGCTTGTCCTAACACTAAGTGTTAGTGATTGTTATTTAAATTACTTGTCCTAACACTAAAGTGTTAGTGATTGTTATTTACTTTCTTGTCCTAACACCAATGTGTTAGTTGATTGTTAGTTTATCTAAAAGTCGTAACACCAATGTGTTAGTTGATTGTTATGATATATGTCCTAACACAATGTGTTAGTTGATTAATTTACAAATCATATTATGTTACATGTTACATATTAAAGCTATGATCAAACAAATAAATCTCCTAAACAAGATGTAATGATTTAAACAAAGTTACATATGTAACTTATGACATAAATGGCTAAAACAAATAAAAAGGAACAAAAAGGATGTTACTTGTTTTAGTAAATATAACACATTAAATGTGTTAGACAAAAGGAATTAACTAGATTTCGTTACTAAAAATGGAAGGAATGAAATTTATGTCAAATGATTGGTTTGACATAAATTCTTGGATTTATTACAAGTTTTAACCATTTAAGTATTTAATATAAAAATGGAAGTTTTTCTATAAAAGACTTGGCAAAATGAAAATGATTTATAAAAGACTATTATAAAAATAATCAAGCAATTAATTACTTTTATGAAATCAAAGTAATCAAAGATCAAAATACGTTGCGTAGTAATAAAACCGGGACCACACGGCGATATACGCGAAAACGTAACCGTTAGAGATTTTTAAATAAAATTTCTCATCAAGTTTTTATAAAGACAACTTTATATAAATCCAAGCGTCGTTATGATGTTTTGAAAATATTTAAGAAAGAAATATATATTTCATGCAAATGAAATATTAAACGATTTCGAAAAATAAATGATTAAATGTTATGACTTAGAATATATCTTTCAAACGATTCATGTTTTAAAAATAATACGAACATTTAATAATTATTCTTGACAAATAATTATTTGCAAAAAGATATAAACTATGTTCCATTCCACCAAAATGTTGTTAATCATAATTATTTAAATATAATTATAACTTACAAGATTAACAAATCAAACACGTAATTATTTAATTAAAAATAATTATACAAACTTATGAAAATAATAATAAACATTATTATTTTAAACTCAATGTTCAAGACTTGGTTGACTTATTAAAAAATGAATATTCTTTGGTTATATTTATTTAACACAAATATAAATCATCACCAAACGTATTTGTTTAATAAGTACAAGTTAACGGGTTTTCAAAGATACAAACGGATTAAAACGTCAAGACTTGACCGGTATCACTTGGGTGACTTATGTTACTCAAATGATCATTGACCTTATGCATATGTTTAATTTAATTATTTAGGACGTTACGTGCTACCGTTCCTATCCTGCTAAATTTCTGCTTACCTGCTGAATCAGTGAGTTTCACGGCCCCTTTTCCTTTAACTGTTTTATACTTTGGGGGATGAAATCATGAAATCTGATAAATGTTTTTACTTAATATTATGGTTTATCTGTTAGCCGTATGACTACTTGTTCTCTTACTGATTGCCCAACTTGGTACATTATCGTTATAAACGTTTGTACAACTGTGATCCCACCATTAATTGATTTCAATATAGTTCTGTACGAAACGATAGCTAGTGAATAGATCTATTTGGGTTGACAACCCTGCCCTAACTGGTAGCTCCAGTTCTGACTCCGGATTGTCTGGGGGTACACGTCAGTTATTCTGCTCTGTTTAACATCTCTGGGCAAGAGATGCTGGGTGGGTAAACCGTTAGTATTTGAAATCAAGGTTCAGGTGAGCTCATACATCCACAACGATAAACCCTTGTAATATTTAAGTATACTGAAAACTGTTTTACAAATGTTTAAATGATAAATCCTAAACCTGTGAACCTCACCAACTTTATGTTGACCCTTTTAAACTCATGATTTCTTAGGTAATTGATGCAACCTGCGTGAAGACATGCAAATGGGGCTTATCTATGCTATCGGACCTGCTTTTGGAGTCATAGTCCCGACTTACCCTAAATAAACCGTTCTATGTTTTATTATAAACTTTAAGACTTGTTTTCGAAATGTAAGACATTATCATTATCCACTATCATTTTCCGCTGCAATATTGAAATGACGTAATGTTTTATGAAGTTTTAAATGTATTAGATGTTGTTCTATGTATCCTCGACTATGATTCCATTCTCGCTCACACCCGATACCGTTGACCGGGGTGTGACAGATTGGTATCAGAGCCGTGGTTATAGCGAACCAGGATAAACAAACAAAACAAAACAAAAACCAAACCTGGACTATAACCCACTCCGAAGCTACCATTTGCATGCAAGACCTCATCCTCGATATGTTTACTTATGCTAGTTTATGTGTTACCTATGCATTGCTTTCTTGCTTTAGTTACTATACTATCATGATGTTACTGACCACTGTTCCTGTTGGAATATTTTCGCAGAGATGGCTTCCAAGGAAGTCATTTGCGTTGCCGATTCTGACGAGGAACCCAGCGTGGAGTACACACCATCACCTGAAGACTCTACACCCGAGGATTACACTCCTTCACCGGAGGATTTCATACCCTCCAGCCCTGAGACCGAGGGAGCCACTGTTGGTACCATTCACCAGACCCCCATACCCCCTGGTTTCCTGAGTCCCATTAGGCGTAGGACCTCCGATGATTCCTCAGACCACCATGCTCCCACCGCCACTGCTGGCGGTGAGGCCCCTATGGGTGCTTCCAGCACCGCCGACCCCTTCGCAGGCCGAGATCGGTCTGTGAAGACCTATGTCGCCACACCTGGTGGCGGCAGACGGGGATTCACCCCGGGACGGGCACCTGGCCCATCCCGGATCCGTGAGGTCGGAGTCACCCCTGAGGAGCCCGCGCCCAAGCGGCGCCATGTGTTTGAGCTACCACATCTCGCATGGATACCAGGCCAGGTTCAGCACTGGCGGATCATTGAGGAGTTCCCGAGTTGTTATGCTCGGGGAGAGTCCTCACTCCCTGACCCCTCCCGCCGTGTGCCCATGGGTATTTCACCCTTTACTCACGAGCCCATATCCGACACTGTACCACTTCTGGTGGCTCGTCTGAGGCGCATCGAGACCGATCTGGGGGAGCTTGACGCTGATGTCCGCCAGCTGCCGACCACCCCTGAGGTGACATTCCTTAGGAACCAGATGACCGAGCTGATCGGACGCATGAGCGCTACTGATGGCGCCATGGGGTCCCTCCATGCCCACATGACCGGGGTCAGCATGGCCACTACCGACCTGCTCCTCTCACATGAGAGCCTGCAGAGGAGGGTCGCCGCACTGGAGTTTGTGTCTGGACGACTTCTCGCCACCCTCCACGCCATGACCCAGGGCCCGACCTTCTTTTACATGCCACCTGGTCCTCCACCCCCACCACCATTCTAGGTAGATTAGACCTAGTTTCTTTTGATAGCCATTTTACGGATGAAACATGTTAACTTTGATTATGATCGGGACTGCGAGCCCATGATGAAAAACTTGTTTCTTTTGAATATGTTTTATCTGTAATATGGTAGGAAAACAATGGATGTAATATGAATGTTGATTAATGTTATGTTATCTTATGTTTATGGAATTATTATTATCATGTTATGGTTGTGTAGTTTACATTGTTATGATTACTATGACACGTTATGTTACTTCATCCTTCCTATCTTACGTCTCTTGGTTGTGTCTGTTGGATTTAGGTGTCCAGACCCGA
>JBCNJP010011244.1:0-17546 GCA_039602395.1 Deinandra increscens subsp. villosa
CAAGCCACTGCCGATTATCTCTACTTACTTTGGAATTTTTAACCTCTTGAAAAGACATGGAGTGTTTTTTGTACACTCCAGTAGGCTTGAAGGACAAATTCATGACTTTTGGGACATTCCACCTATCATTATCCCACTGATTGGTTGATTTTGTGATTCCTTCAGGTTTTGAGAAAAATGGTGTTTTTGAAATACTTTTGAAAACAGGTTGAGGATCGACTGGTGATTTTGAAAAAATATCCTGCTTTGGGTGAGACAGATTTTGAACGTTCAACAAGTTTTGAATCCCTAGCAGGTTTAGTGACAATCTTTGAAGATTTCTTAGCGTTTTTATTCACCTTGCCTTTCACAGTTGGTGGTTTCTGTTTAGGTGACTTGGTCTTTGGACTCCATTTGTGGACATTGGGACATGGTATGTCCTGCTGCACCTTTTGGCTTGAAGGTGCAGTTTTTCTGTTGGCCTGGCATGTATCTTTGCTTGTGAGGGTGGTAATGTGAACTTCTGCACCTTGGAATTTGAAGGTCCAAATTTGGGTTTTGGGCCAACATGAGTTTGGCCCAAAGGGACAGTCTTTTGTTGGACCTTCTTAGGGTAGTAAGGCTCATAAGGGCGGTGCAGGCAGTTTCTTGCCATGTGTCCTGGTTGGCCACACACATGGCAGGACTGTTTCTTTGGATACACGGGAGCCTGTTGTTGGTTACGCCCAGTGGATATCCAAGTTGGCTTTGAAGCGTTTTTATGGATCCAGAGGGTTTTACCATGGGGATTTGTGGTCAGAGTATACTCCCGTTGTATCGGTTGGAATTGGTCATATGCAGAGTTAACTTCTGGGTACGGGACAAATTCCTGGGGTTTTGTGTCCCGTACTTTCTGCACATTTTGTGTAGGACAATTAATATCATCCTCAGACATTTTCACATTTCCTGTGGGTTTGGGACCATCAATCTGTGGTCCCTTACCCCTTCTTAAAATTTTAACAGTTCTTAGGGGTTTCACAGGTTTTAAATCACATTTACCAACATTAAACACACCACATTCAGAAAGTTTATCACACACATCAGACTCTGGGGTTTTTGACTCAAACTTAACAGAGGTTTCAGGTTTCTCAAAATCACAATTTTTAAAAGAAAAATCAACTTCAGACTTCACGGGACTCTTAGTGGACTCCTTGCAATTTACTACCCTGCTTCATTTTTACCTTTATCTGCACAAGAAGTAAAAGTGTTAGTGAGGTTAGAAACAGGAGCAGAAATTTTAATGGAACAAGCGGCCAGTTTCTTTTCTATCTCAGCCTTAGCTTCAAAGGAGGTCTTAGAACACTCATAATCTGAGATCATTTCATGCATCAGGGGCATCGGTACTGTATGAGTGGACTTTTCATCTTTTACCTCAGTACCGAGGCCCAAACCAGAGTTGGCTTTTAGATTTCGCATTCGGGCGTCTGTGTTATAGAAAAGTGAACTAGCCTTCATCATTTCTGACACAATTTTATCGTTTCGCTCAACTTTGGTTTGTGATGTTTCTAATTTACCTTTAAGTTGTTCAAGTTCAGATTTTAATGTGACAATCTCTTCATTAGCAATTTCAAGATATGTAGTTTTGTCACTCAAATCCCTTTGAAGATTTTTTATGTCAACTTTGGCAGCTTCTAATTTCTCATTTAATGATTTAGTCCTACCTTTGTATTCTCTCAAGTCTTTATCAGAAAGTTCACGATTTAATGTTTCATTGAAGAACTTACGTTGCCATTCTTGAGATTCATTAAGTATAGTTTGACATTTAGGATTAAGACATACCTCAGAGCTGCTGGCAGAGGATCCTGGAGTTATGTCTGCCATGAATGCATGATGGAATACTTCATTCGCTTCTTTCTGAACTTCCTCTTCAGCTAACAGGGCCACATGGTCAAGTGTTAGACTTAGGTCTTCCACCTGTGATGTCCAGTCATATCCTGGCGTATGTTGAACCACCAGTGCCTTGTCATTCTTCCCTGTCTCCTTTTTCAAGCTTTCACCTCTGTTCTCAGCCCTGCCTTCTCTATCAACCCTTGGTTTGGTGCATTCCCTTGCGTAATGCCCATACTCGTTGCAATTGTAGCACCTTAAGTTTGCTTTATTGAAGCTAAGCTTTATTCCTTTGCCACCATTCCAGTCCTTCTGTCCTGTCTTTGCCATGAACTGCCTAGCTCTCAGGGCGGACATACCCATCTGGTAAGATATATCCATGTGCTCCAGGTCATATGGGTTTACTTGATTCACATCATCAGGAGATAGATCAGTGGGAAGAAGTGAGCCTGCTATGAGTGCCTGGTAGCAACTCATTATCCCTACCCCAAGGGCAAAACCGGGGTCTTTAGTTAAAGAATTAACATCTAGAGAGACAACATTTGATGTTCCGATGTACTCGACCCAGTGGCTTGAGCAATAAATCCCATTGGAGTAGACTGAGGGTTGTTTGGAGCGACAGCTGGCTGAGAGATGAATGCTTGATTTAGTTGATTCATTAAAGCCCCATTTCCAAGTTTTCTCGCCCTCTTCTGTTTCTTCTCTTCATATGCTCTAATGGTGGACATTAGCTCACTTAGGGGTGATGTAGACATTTGCACCGTCTTTTCAATCAATTCAATAGTGTTGTCCCAATTTGGTGGAAGAGTGTTGACCAGCTTTCTGTTAACCTCCACCTGTGTATATGTGACTCCAGCATCTTTCATTCCAGTAACTATCTTGATGAAGCGTTGAAGCTGAGTTTCAATATTTTCGCCAGGGATATAGTTAAACTCATTGAACAGTTCTCTTAAATTTTCTTTTCGAAATTCCTTCATATCATCATTTCCTTCGTAAGCGGCTATAAGGGCATCCCAAAGGGTCTTAGCGGAGGTGTATTCTTTGAAAGCTTCAGCAACTTCAGGAGATAGGGCCATGGTTAGAGCGGCCAGTGCCTTTCTATCTTGTTCCACCTTTTCCCAGTCTTCATCAAGCCATTCGGTTTTTGCTTTAATTGTAGGTGGCTGACCCTGTACCCCAGCAGTTGATGGGACAAAGTCTCCCACCTCGACCGAACGCATGATCTTGGCATCATGGTAGTTGATGTAGTTGACGAAACGATACTTCCAGCTCATGAAATCCTTGCCAGACAACAGACGGGGTGGTCTGGAATTTGTTCCAATTTTGGCGTCCATTTCCAGAGTGGCACTCGACAAGGTAGACATGTCAAAGGCTATTGCAGCAGAGATTTAAAAATGAATCGAATAAGGGTTTCCGGTCGAAAATGGCCTGATCGAAAAGTACTTTTCGATCGGAAAGTTGCTGGTCGAAGAGTTTCAGGCGATCGAAAAGTGAGGTATGGATCGAAAAGTCACTGAGGGGACTTTTCGATCGATGAGCACAGTGAATCGAAAAGTCACAGGGGACTTTTCGATCAAGAAGGTGGATCGAGAAGTCTCGAGGGGACTTCTTGATTGAGATGAAACGGATCGAAAAGTCACTGAGGGACTTTTCGATCGAGGATGCTGATCGAGAAGTCTCGAAGAAGGACTTCTCGATTGAGAACTGCCGGTCGAAAAGTCACTGGAAGGGACTTTTCGACTGGAATGGCCTGATCGAAAAGCCACAAGGGGGCTTTCTCGATCGAAC
Source organism: Deinandra increscens subsp. villosa (assembly GCA_039602395.1). NCBI lineage: Eukaryota > Viridiplantae > Streptophyta > Magnoliopsida > Asterales > Asteraceae > Deinandra > Deinandra increscens. The sequence goes on from JBCNJP010011244.1 coordinate 3,634, forward strand.
AGGGGCGGCAGAAAAGGGTTTTCGATCAGTCCGGCTGATCGAAAAGTGCTTGGCTAGGTCGAAAAGTCTCTAAAACGCGAGCTGATGGTCACGATCACTTCTGTTCAGTCCGAAACCTGCAAAAAACAATCTTCCAACCTTGCTACTGCGAAAAACACCACAAAACTCAAACGGTTAGTTGATAAAAACTTGAATCGGATATCACGAGAGCCTCGAAACTTGCGTTTCTTGGCTCTGATACCAATTGTAAGTCCCAAAAGGATCCTTACACGATATCAACGATCAATCGACGGTGCAGAATCCCGACGATTGATTGATTCAAGAACAAAGATGAGAAATTAAATAAAAGAGAATAAGAACAATCAAATAAAGATTATTAATTGATTACACCTTAACCGTTGCAAACGAATCACTGATTCGTCTGGTACAAGAATTCTCTCTGGCTTTCCTAGCTCCACGCAATCTCCTTCCCTCTCTGTCAAATTTGTGAACCCTTGATATGAGGGATTAAGTTTGCTTTTATAACAAACTTAACCCTAATCCCTCTAAACCAGACCGGGCCCAATATCTAAACCCAATTACAATCTATCCCACATGACACTTTACTAGCTATTACAAGCCCAACACTATAACTAACATTTAATATTGCAAGCCTCATAATTCTAGGCTTTACAATCTTCCCCTAGGCTTGTGATATTAAATGTCTTTGACTTTCAGTCTTCAACTTTGCAATCTTCTTTTGGCTTGAACTTGTGTTGGTGAAGACCCTTCCTTCAGCAATCTTCAGCGGGCAGCAACGAGTGAATTTTAGGAGCATTCTCTCAATCAGTATCAGCTTGGACTTAGCAAGGATGACAATAGACAGTATCATATGGATATTATCACTAAGAAAATACCAACCAAAGTTTAAATTTTCAAGACAAACCGATAAGGTGACGTGAGCAACAAGATAAAGTTTAACCAAGAAAAAATACAATGCACGTGATTTCTTCTGGCCAAGATTTCTTTGAATAAAAAAGATTAACAACGAATTCAGACGAGATTGCAGGCCAAAAATTAACAAATCAAATCTTTTTTTTTAAATGAAAACAGACGACTTCTAACAATGCAGCAACCTTCTTTTATGAACCCTAATTTTACAATCCGTAGACAAACAAAATTTCACCCAAATACTCAACCGAAACTTCACCAAAAAAGACCACGAAAACACTAGAAAAACTTGAACCGGATATCGTGAGAGCCTCGAAACAATGTTTCTTGGCTCTGATACCAATTGTAAGGATCAATTAAACCCTCACGCGATATCTGAGACTAGTAAAACCGTGCGGAATCCGGTTTTAGTTAGTTGATTCAAGAAATAATGAAAAGCGCTAATCGAAAAGTACTGTAATTACTAAATAACAAACACAAACCGATTGAATTGAAGAAAGAACACTTGTATTGATCACCGATTGCTTACACACTTGGAGAATTTCGATATCACCAAAATCGCAAAACACCAATGGAGCAACCAACCCTAATTACAAAGTTAACCTATCTATATATAGTGAGTCCTATGCTTGATAAACAAGCTAACAAAATTCGGACTCAAGGCCCATAATTCGACCACCCTATGACCCAATCAACTCAATTACACAATTATAACCCAATTACATTTTAACTAGCCCAACATTGATTCTAATGCAAAAGCCTTATAAAATTCTAGACTCTACATTTATTTACAAAATAAATAAAATATGAACGAAATACATCCGACTTGACCATGCCCGTTTCAACCCTTTCCAAAGATGACCCGTTTCAACTTGAACCTGTTTTGACGTCTTACTTTTAAGTTTCTGGACCAAAGTCGGTTCTTAATATAAAGTCAAGTACAGGTCAAATACCTTTGTCAACGCCATCTCCGAAACATCTGCTAAAATATTGATGCAAGTCCCAAACTAATAGTGGTAGTTGTTGTGATTGGACTTTATTTCCTTTCTTTGAAACCTTTGAACATTTACATCAACACCATCCTCATATCCTCACTCAACCTTCCAAAACTTCATGGCTGATCCCACTTAAAATTTACCAGGATTCTCTTCTTTTTCAGAAGCTCATATTCATAATAAAAATTATTTCATTTTTTAAGTTTTGGTGCAACTCAAATTCATAATTATATGGCTTAGTTTTAAAGTCTTGGTTCTAACAACTAACTATAAGAAGTTTTTATATAGTTATAAACTCATAAATTCATCTTTATATGTGGACTGTAGAATCGGGCTACCAAAGATGATCGGATAGATAGGAATCAAAGGACGGATCAACTTAGCAGTCGGATTACAGGGGGTGAAAGGTCGAATCTTCTGGCTAGCATTCGACTCGGTACTTGGTGCTTGATCTTGAACCTGCAAAACAGAAGCGTCGTTGTTCTTGGGGGCAGGACAGGGTGTCCTGCGACCAAGCTCGGGCATGAGAATAAGAATACGCTTCGAAAGATTAAGTGTAATCAGACAGAGAGAACGCATTGAATGAGGACTTACCTGGTGGTTGAGGGGTATTTATAACCCTCAACCTTTGTCTTGTATTGTAATTAATGCGATGAGCCCAAAGTAGAGCATTACAGGTCTGGCATCCGGACTTTGCCCAACAACCACAGTAGCCGTTTTGGGAAACTGCCTTGGTGGGTGTGTCAAGTCTTCCGGATGCCGAATCAGGATGTAGAGAATTGATCTGTAACTACTCGTCTCGGCCTGACTTGGTCTAGAGGTTTGATCTATTAAGTGTGGCCAGTCGACCTGGTAAGGTTTGGCCAGAGTAGGTTGGTGGTTAGTTACTATCAATCGGCCTTTGCTTGGTTGACTGGTCACTCAACCTGTCACCAGTCAACTTGGTGTTTTGTGATTGTCAGTCGACCTCAGCTTAGTCGACTGGTCACTCAGTCTGTCATCAGTCGACTTGGTGCTTGTGACTGTCAGTCGGCATTGGTTTGGTCGACTAGTCACTCGACCTGTCGTGAGTCGACTTGTCTGTCTGAATTAGAGTGTTTAAAATGTGTGTTACATGTGATGTCATTCTGATTCGGACATACGTCATCAGCCTCCCAGTCCGATGTATAGTGGTCTGGTCACTATTATCGGACTTAGAGAAATTAGTTATCCCTTTCTTTCTACTTCTTTCCACTCGGCTTGGTATACTAGTCAAGTGCTACGCGTCCAAGAGCCTCTTCCTACGTGTTGATTATTCATTGATGCCTGTTGATGGGCTTGTACACGTGTTGGGCTTTTTATGGGCTGAAGTGACAGTTTTGCCTAGGTAACCGAAAGGTCGCTCAGAATTCCCTATAAATAGGCCCTTTCTTCTCATTTGTTTTTTCACTATGTTGAATTCGCTCTGAGCCCTTTTGACTTTTTCGCTAGTTCGATCCTCTTTTCATGCTTCTTGGTACGTGATCTTCTTTTATTTTTTCTTTATTTGTTTCGTTTCGAGCTAGTATGGCGAAGGGAATGGATGAGTTCCATTCGACCATGACCGACCGAGGCTGAATTGAAAACGTTTCGTAAGTGGTATGGCCTCTCGACTCGACTAGGGCTAGCAGTTCCTGGGCCGACCGAGTCTATTAGACACCCGCCGGATGGGAAGATTGGTCTGTATACCAAGTCGTTTATCACCGGTCAGCTTAGGGTTCCTTTTTCAAAAAAAAATTTAAGTGTTTTGAGTAGTCATCGAGTGCATATTTCCTAGCTCCATCCCTTAGCTATTTTAAGAATAACTCATTTCGAAGTTGCCTGTAGGGGGTAGGGAAGGAGCCGACCGTGGGGGTCTTCCGCCGGTTCTTTAGGTTAGGTCGACAGGGTGACTGGTTCTCCATGGAACAGCGCCGAGTCGAGTATGATGATGAGACAGTTAGTCCCAGTTATCTTTCTAGGGTGCCGACTAACTTGAAGGATTTTAAAGGCAATTTTTTCTGGATTTCCGATAAGATTTTAGATGTCTCTATCCCATGGAAACCTACCAAAGCTAAACCAACCAAGAGCTACGAGGAGCCATTCGATGCCGCCACTATTCAAGCCTTGGTTGACCTTCAGATACCCTTGAAGCCTTTTTGTGAAAGAGTGCTAGTATTAACTGGTCTAAGTCGGAATTGGTTATCTTTTGACCGAAAGCCTGCTTTCGAACTTGATGGTCAGGGTTATGCCCTGTCGTCCTGTTTTGTTCTTTTGATACTGATCTTTGTTGGAGTCATTTTCTTATGTTGTTTTGCCTTATGTGTTTTGCAAAAATGGATCTCTTGGACTTCATTAGCTTGGATGACCCCGAAGATGTTATTCTAACAAGTAAACCCCTTGGGCAAGGTGAGACTAACCCTATCGACTCGACCGTCCCGCGTCGTTTTGAGGAGTTTACTGTTGAAACTGGTAATAGGACTACTCTCGACTCTGCTCTTGGTGGAGCTACTGATGAACTAGTTAATGAAGAGGAGGAGTTTTCGAAGAAGTTGAAAAAAGATCAGAAGAGGAAAGTTGCTGATAAGTCTGATAAGGAAAAGAAGGTTGCTAAGAAGAAGCATATGTCTAAGAGATCGAAGACCGAATCCAAATCATCTGCTGCCGAGTCGGGAGGTACGCGTAAGCCTGTGCATGCTGATGCCGATTCATCAGATTTGGAGACCTGGTCGGCCGGTGATGGTGATTGTGGTAAAGGTGACGATGAGGATCTCGAGAGGCCTCGAATAACTGATCCTGCTACTATAAGTGTTCAACCCCTCCTTTTGGAGTATCGGATGCTATCACCCGTTATTGATGACCTTCTTCGTGACCTGCAGGAGAAACCTTCTGATGGTGGTTCGATGCTAGACCCCAAGTTTCAAGAGGGTGTCACTCGACTTATCCGAGAGGCAAAAGATGGTGGGGGTTTGAATGTGAATGATGTTGGGGATGAGTCGGATGAGGCTCCCTATCCAGAGTTGACGCCAGAGTCGGCTGGTCAGCCTTTTGTCCCTTCTTGGAACTTAAAGAATGAATCTCGTCTCGACACCCTTGTTTTGTGTCGGGACTTTGCTCATCTTTCTATTCCTCCCGGTGAGGTTTTAGATTTGGAGAAGGAGACTCACAAGCAGGCTAGACATAAGGGTTATTTTAAGCTGAACCGAGCTTACTCGGCGGGCATTAATATGATTACTCGCAATGCTCGTCTTGAGAAGCGACTGAGTCGATCCCAGTTGAGATGTGGTAGTTTGAAAGCCGGCAAGGCTTTTTTGGAGAAGAAAGTGGCTGAGCTTGAAGCCAAGTGTGCTCAGTTCGACCCTGCCAAAGTTTCACAATTGGAGGGTGAGCTCAAAGCTTTGAAGGATGAGAAAGGGTTATTGGAGCAGGTTAATGCTGGATTGAGGAAATCAGTTGCTGATGTCGACTCATCCCTGATCACTATTCATGACGCTCATAAGGAAACTGTTCGGCGTCATGAAGCCGACATGGCCAAGTTGAAGCTAGATAAGGATCAGTTGGAGGTCTTGTATAAGGGTGCCACTAGCCAAGCTCAAATTCTGGGTGATGAGCGAAAGTTGCTCATTGAGGAGGGTTTTCATCATTCCTTTGATCGGTTGTTTAAGAGTGTTGCGTTTAAGGAAACACTCGGTACCTTACAGAGTGCTGTGATGGCTCGAGGTGCTCATCTGGGTTATGTTTCTGGCTATGCTCAGGCTGTTTCTGGAAAGGGTAAGGAGGCCCATTCTTACTATCAACCCGATTCTGAAGAGAAATTGAAAGCAGCCCTGTTAAAGTTCTCAGAAGAGAAGTTTCCCTATCTGCATGCGTTGGCTGGCTGTCTCAACACTTCTATAAAGGAACTTCAGGCTATTCGACCTAGGGCCGAGCGTATATGGGTTCGAGGAAGCAAACCCGGTGCCGGGAAGTTTGTGTTCGACAAGTACCCTCTCGACCTCTAATCAGCCCAAATTCGACCCTCCTCCCAAGACTTAGGTAGTTTGTCTTGTTATATTTATATTGCATTTCATTTTGAAGCATTGTAATCGACTTTTGTTTAATGAAATGAATGTTTTGGATCCTTGTTTTACATTTCGTTTGTTGTTTATATGTCGAATGTTATGTATGTTATATCAGTCGACTTTGTTAGCCGATTTTGCTGACCAGCCTTTTGACTGTATTCTCATGTGGTAGCTTTGAAATGGACAAGTGTTATTAGTCATCCTTATTAGTCGACTCTTAGGTTACATTTTCCTGTGGTAATTCCTGAAATGAAACAAGTGTAGGTAGTCGACCTTATTAGTTGACCTTTTAGTTGGATAAATGTTGTTGGTCGACCTTGTTGGTTGTAACATCCGTATGTTTAAAAAAAAACCTGAAAACTCAACCCACATCAAGATCCAAGATTTAAACCCAATTCTCAACACCATAAATGGTAGATTACTCTGTTCCATGTAATATTACTCTGAAAATGGTGAATGTGGGCGAAAACTGCGTGCAAAACCGAGTTATAACGAAGCGGGAATCGCGAAAACAAGTTTGGTCTTAGTTGTTGATTGCAAAGACGCGTTTTCCTCTTCTAAACCCATCCCACATCGCCCCTAAAAAAAATTTCACTCCAGTTCTCATCTATAAATACCCTCTCTTGATTCTTAATAGTTTGCAACTCCTAGTTTGAGTATAAACAAGTGGAATAACCAATTTTTGGCGGTTCCACAACTACAATACCCCTTCGGGTGTCGTGCTTAGTAGTTTTTTAATACTATCATGTCGAATTTCATCTATATTCTTCTAATCCAAAAGTCAACGTTTTTATGCATGAACAAATTGGGGATTAAGGCTTGTTCTTCACAAATCAACAATTAAACTAATTCTTAATCATTCTAATATGTTATTCAGGTTTTGAACATAAACGCATTTTTAAGAATTTCAAATAGCTTAGAAAAATCGATCTCTGTTTATCAACATATATAGTGATGGCACTTGAGACGCGAATGACATGTAGTAACTGGAAGGGTGAACACACCGTAGTTGGGGTCTCGGTCAAAGGATAAGAGTTCGCATAAATCCCATAGTCGGACCTGGACGCTTACCTCGGATGCCCCGATGAGAGTGTCATAACCTATTAGGCCAAAGCATTTCTAGTAACGTTTAAGGTATTGTCACTCTTAAAAGTTAACATTTTTTTTCAAAATTTAATTTATAACATTAAAACCCATCCCCCAAATGCATAAGAGATTTGAATCCCATATTCCAATATTCATGTCGTCCCCTTCTATTCTTTTAGGATGAAACTTCGGGACTAATCTTTCATTTGGCATAAACATTAACGTAAGGCCTGGGGTAACAAAGGTAGATCTATCGGTTGACAACCCACTCAACTTGACCGTTTCGGCGTTGGGTATTTGAAGCCTATTTCATTATTTCATATAATTTTAACCTGCGGGTTAGGGAATCTTTCATATGTCATTGAGGTTTGTTTATGCCTAGTATTTCATGTTGTCATTTTATACCAGCATTTTTGGTTACGCCTAGTCTTTCATGTTATCAATATCTTCTAGCATGTTATATTTTACTTATTCTATCATATGACACGTAACACATGTTTTTCAAATATATGTTATGTATCAAACTTGTGGTTACTCACCAACTATTTATAATTGACCCCCTTTATTTTATACATGTTGCAGGCTATGATGTTGATGTTTCAAGATGCTATCACTTAGGGCTTTTGGACCTAGTTTAATAAAGAAATTGTATTTGTTATCAATATGTGGTGTATTGTTTTATCTTTTAATGTTATCAAGGAAATTCGTTATTTAACTATTTTCACTAAATTAGTTGTCATGAGCTTATGGGAAATCTAATCATGCCCCGACGTTTCCGTCGTCGGTTGGGGTGTGACAGATTGGTATCAGAGCCATGGCTATAAGGAACTAGGTTATTAGAAATGGAATGACCTAGACTATTGCGTTAGGTGTCCAAACACGAGAACCTCGTGTATTGCATGCTTTGTTTAGAGATTGCCCTTTTTATGTCTTTTTTACCTTAGTTAGGATGTACTTCAAGTCTAACACTAATCATACACTCATGCACTCGATTTCACGCTTCCTAGCATTTTTCTTAGTAATGGTGCCTTACATGCCATTATAGGAACCTGATTTTATTTGATGCTTTTAAAATCTCGTCAGGGTTAGGTTCCTTAGTAACGGACATGTAGTAACTGGAAGGGTGAAAGAACCGGTAGTCAGGGTGTCTATATAGGTAAGCGTTACCTAGGGCACCGTGGCGAAATTGCCTTAACCTATTAGGCCAAAGCATGTCATAACAAACGTTTCTAGGAACCATATCAACCCTGATTAGTTGAAGGTGGTAGTTGAAAATCGGGAAATGAGAACCATTCAATTGATTTTAAACAAGTCAATTCGATTTCGTGTTTTGCATGTGATTTCATGATATCATGTTTATACTCTGATTTCGATCTATGATATTCTTTTGATTTTCAAGATTTCATGATTAAGACGCCACTTTTCGTGATTTCAATAGCATTTTTGAAATTTTCACCATCGACACTTACTTTCACATTCTTACATATTTTACCCCTCATGTTTTAGTCAATTGATTTTCCATATTCAAACCTTTCGTGTTTTATTTCATCCAAATTCATCCTTGTGATTTCTATTTTACAATATTATAACGTTGTACGACACTCTTGTGGTGTATCACATCCTACACTGTCCTACGATTTACGTTATCGGTTCACAGTTCCATTCCGACTGCAAACATCCGGTTACCCGGGAGTCTTATCATGACAAAAGATGTTACCCACGACACGTTATGACCGCATTACGTACGAGTAACCATTATCCTATATGTTGCACATCCATCTCAGAGGAAACTCACCACCTAAATGCCCAGTATCGTAAATCCTCTGACCCACCCATAATTATTGAGAAACTTTTAGATAGTTGTAAAAATACATAATTGTCGTAGATTATGATTGTATTTGTAGTTTTTTTAAACTCATCCGTGTAACATACGAGAATAAAAAAACGAATAAATAAATAAAGATAAATAATAAATGTAGTACAATATGAGGGGAAAAAAATAATAACAGTACTAAAATATATAATATAAATGGAAATAGATAAAATAACATGGGCTGAATATATAATATATTGTATATGTATGTTATTGCGCCTAACCCAAAATATAATGGGCTCCGTCTCTATAATCGGAAAACAATGACCATTTAAAAAAAACTTGACTTGTATAACATATAGGTTGTCAAAACTAATATAGTATATAGTATGTATATTATATAATATAAAAAAGTTTTGTCATATTTTAATTAGTAAAAATGATATTTGTCATTATTACAAAACTTTTGGATTAAGTCAAAATTTTAATATGTAATTATTCAAATACTAACTTTTGTTTATTTAATTTAAACTTTTAATAAATAATTATCCAATAAGTAGTTATTCAAATACAATTTTTTTGTATTAAGTTTGGGGTAACTTTATAGAATAGTAACCAAGTTTTACATTAGTTCCATCAAAGTCACTCAATCTTTTATTGTCTATCTAAAGTCATTGAAGTTTTTTTTTTTCCAATACTAAGTAATTTCCAGGTTTCCAGGTTACTAATATTTTTTTAAAATTTTAATTGATGACATGGCATTCTTTTATAAAAATAATAATAAAATAACATATTTTTATAGACTTTTAAAAGTTTTTTTTATAAGAGAAAATAATTCATTTCTTTTATTAAATTAAACAAATTTTAATTGATGACATGCCCCTTTCACCCCTAAGTTTGTCGGCTACGCATGTTTCGTCGGAATCCTGTCGCTAGACACCGATGATATATCCTACGGTAACCATACCTCCATATCATCCCCATTATCTTTCAACCTCTATACCTCTGATCCACCGTTCGAATTGACCAAGTAGATGGATCGATTTGTTGAAGCCTCAAATCTTCTCCATCGTTTCTGCCTCGACGAGGGCTCCTTCACGCATACCGGGTTTGGATCTGGGGAACCACCTGCTTGTTATTTTTTCTAGGTAGCCTGAAGCCTCCCAAACCCTAATTGAAGTCATCTTGGAGCGTTGAAAGGGAAGGACGAAGATGAGAAATTATATTCTGCAGAGGTTTCCAAAAATCAATTGAATCTCGATTGGAAATGAAAGAACTCGGTATGCTTTTCCTCGAACACCCCATTCTCTATAAAATGTGCTTATTTTCTGAATTTGGTTGTATCTTCATTATTGTTTCTTACTAACCTGCTGCAATATTTCTTATCTTTTAACATGCTTTTAGTCCATTTTAGGCTATGTGTACCGATAACCGTCCACCCATGGGGTTATGCGCTATGTGTCCGTCATATCATCAAGTGGGGGTTATGATGAAAGTGGTGTAGTGGTAACCATCCTATAACCCCCTACCAATCATTAGCTAATTATTTATTTAATCATTTTTTTAATATAATTTAATATTAAAAATATAAAAAAAACTACAACATTCTTAAAAAAAAACAAGCTCCATAAAAACACTAGAAGATTTTTTTTTTATAAGTACAACGTTCATTAAAAAAACACCTAACATGAAAATTTAAAAAACACACCTAAATTCTTAAAAAAAAAAAAAAAAAAAAAACTAGAGCCCATATCGAGTCTTGATAGCCTCTCGGATTTGCAACGCGAGACTTCGTGCGGGTTCTTCGTTCGGGAGCGGTTCCAAGAGTCTCGCCAAGTCTTTTTCTTTTTGCCGAATGTTTACGGCAGTAACTTGTTGTGTCTTAAGTGACAAAAAGCGATCGAATCGGTCCTTCATTTCTTCTTGGTGGGAGGTGTAGTCCGAGAGAGCTCGACTAGTCGAGGATGAGGATGCTCGCTTCGCCTTCGCTCGTGCCTTTGCCTTGTCCCGACTAAGCGGCCTAGTGTGACGCCCACTCCCAGACTTGGCTCTAGAAGGGGTCACGAATCGGATTTACTCATGAACACAAGGTATCAACAGAGATAACTAAGCAGCGGAAATTTTAAACTTTTATTTAATTGCCAAGTACTACAAAGTAAGAGATAATTTACATAAGGAAATACTAACTATCATTACGTTTTATTGCTATAACTATATCTATGCCAGCTTGCCATAACATTCCTTCCTTCCGATAGCTTGCCCGTCTAATCCCTTATCACCAGGGCCTTCTCGTAACTAGTCGAAGTCTCACCCTGACCTGACATACATACATTTTTGGAAAAAGGTCAGCTTACGCTGGTGAGTTCTATATTTTAAAAGCTTTACCTCGGCATGAGGTTTAAAACCCTTGAACCTGCAAGATCCCTTTTTCACAGACATTTATCAAGTATAATATATATCATAATTATACAACACATAATATTCCTTAACAGGAAACACCCCCTATAAAACCATTTATCCCGCTATCCCTTCCTACAACCCCAACATTTATTACCAGTGTAAACCCTGCTAATGTGTAAGCAGAGAAACCATCTTTGTGGACTGCCGAGTTTACCCCTTTAGGGTATTCCCTATAACGGTCAGTTGTCTCGCTTTCCCTTATTTGCTAACTGCCGAGTTTACCCTTCTAGGGCATTCCCTGTAACGGACAGTTGCACCGCCTTCCCCTATTTGCTAACTGCCGAGTTTACCCTTCTAGAGCATTCCCTATAACGGACAGTAGCTTTTTCCCCCTTCTATTTGTAGTGGTCTCCAATCCCTTTGAGCAACACTACCTCCTAACTCCCCCCCCCCCCCCTATACTACTACCTGCCCCTAGTTAAATACCCAAGTGACTTAAGATTATTAGTAAACAGTGATAAGGTCTTCATATACTGCAACAAGTGGACATCCCCCAATTTACCGTTGGTGTATGTATACAGGGCGTATCCTCCACACTTCTGATATACCGGATAACTAATATTATTATGCTTATATATAGGAAGTACCAGCGGCGTATCCACCACATAATAATAAAGTGAATGTATCACCTGTTCTCATATAATCATACATATTCACTATAACGTTTACTAATAGTTCCTTTATCCCTTGACTATCTAATTTTTGAAGCAAATATAACACATATCACATCACAGTTATTATAATTATGTTATAACACATACAATGATTTAATATCATTTTCATAACATATCATATATATATTTCTATATATATTATCCCAAAAGCCTTTTAACAGTTTATCAATTCAAGATATTTCACGTATATGCATTTCCATAACAGTCCACATATATATATCAATTTAACAATAATTTAATAGTTCAATATATCCATTTATCAATTAGCACCTTAGCAATCTGATATATATTTACTCAAAGGTAATTCAATAGTTCAGATACGCAACATTTCAGTTATAAATCATTTAGATGCATTTTATAACATTTGTATGTATATCAGCCCGAAAACATTTAAAACATTTAAAATATTTAAGAGTGGGCTCATAGAACTCACCTTATTTCTTTAACCGGTTACTTGGACAGAACTCCCACTGTGATTCCCAATTTAACCTAATTTGCGTATCGTATGGCGTTAACGTAAGGTTTACACAATAAACACTTCCTATGTTTATTTTGATATCTTATTATCTTAATAATATTCAATTATTAAGTTTATCCCTTTTTAAAGGTCAAAATGACCAAAATGCCCTTTAGGCAGTTATCCTTTTCTTTTAATGATAATATGAAGACGCACATTCCTATAAGTAGACACTCACTCGGAGATCGCCCAGTGTTGGGATGCTGATGTGTTCGGAACGACTCTAAAAATACTATAAAAACCTAGACCTAATCTTAGACCTAGACACACCTAATTTTACCGATAATACCTAAACTAAACCGAACCCTAAGGCAAGTGTACCTGTCGGATTGTAGCTAAGCTAAGGCAAGACCGGATATCGAACCTAAGGACACTATTCTAGACAAGAATTAACCTAGACCTAAGAAATGGAAACTTGAGTAAATTGATTTGGGTTTTTTTTTGCTTTGATTAAGATTTAATTAACTTAACTAATCAACGAACGATCAAACGAAGACAGGAGATCTTGGGAAAATTCAGATGAGAGAGGAATATACCACCTAGACCTAGACTTGCAACTGATGCTTAACTCTACCTCGGCTCTAACTAATCTGATGGTGGCTAGTTCACCTTTTAAGTCCTTCCTAGCTACTCTTCTAACGCTCGAACAAGGGTTCACCTTTTAAGTCCTTCCCACTTCAATTACCCTAGCCACCCTCGGATATACCTAAGGTGCACCTAGACTAACCGGAGCTACCAATGACAACCATGAATGACACGAATTAGCAAGCTAATCAAAAATCCTAGGACACTTCCTTTTGAGACAATGCAACCCTAGAACTTTAACCAACCCAACTACCCGTTAAACCTGTACCTTTTGAGTCTCCAGTTTAGCAGCACATTACAATCAAACTATCAACTAACTATCAATGCAATAGCCAAGGAAACCCTAACTACACTTTAGCAATTAACCCTAAAGTCAACTACTTTAGCTAATCTACCTAAACCGAAAGACATTCGCGGGTAAATTAAGCATTAATAATCAATTAGCAATCTGCTCATAACACACATATACATCAAACATGGCAATCATTGGAATTTAATAGAATCGTAACATCAATCAACTAGTCAGAACCGAGAATAAAGTTAAAACATCAAATACTCATCAAACGGTCTAGATGGCATAATTAGTTTAGCCTACAATCATGTTCTGAACAATAAAAATAATAAAGTCTGAAACTTGATTCAAAAACATGAGAGTAACTAATAGTTAAAACGAAAACAAAGTAATCGGAAGAACCGGTGAATGATTTGTAGTGCAATTCCGATCTCCCAATGCTTCTCCTTGATCCCAGCTCTCTTCTCCTCTGAAAATCGCCCTTAATCGCTCTGGAATTCGTC
>JBCNJP010011245.1:0-17537 GCA_039602395.1 Deinandra increscens subsp. villosa
CGCCGTCGGTTGGGGTGTGACAAGTTACCCCTCCCAAGGTAACTAAAACTGTTTTGAAAAATAATTCTAAAATGCAGAAGGTTGAAATACCTAAAGTCTCAACTCAAAAGGTGACTAAAACAAAAACTGTTTTGAAAAGTGAATCTAAAACGAAGAAGGTTGAAATACCTAAGGTCACAACTCCAAAGGTGACTAAAACAAATGGTAAATCGCCTGGAACTTGGAAACCAAAGACTAATGCAGCTACAACCGAATAATCCCAACTTCCTGATTTTTCAAAAGGATCGTTTTTAAAAGAAATTTCATTCATTGATTCCTCAGGAGTACCCAGAAAAACAATGGCCTGGGTACTATTAGCTAACTAATCTCTCACTCTGTGCAGGAACGATCAAGGAGGATAATCACTAACGTGTTTATTACTAATTTGTTTGTTGATAAGTGATTGTTCCAGGCACAGTTTAGGAGACGTATCTTCATGTCATGTCAAGTAATCTATAAATGGAAGGTATGTCTCATTGAGAGGTAAAAGGTCAAAATCAGCATGAAAGGTACTGTTCTTAACTTGGTTGTTTGAATGATGAGGCAGCAAAGGGTCTTTTGAGTCAAACCTATTTCTTTAAAGGGTCAATTAAGCTGTTGATTGATTATGTGTTTGACTTCAAATGCAATGAAGTGTGCATGTCATGAAACCCAATTTTCTAAAATTTTCAAATCAATACTTTGAAAGTTAGCTTGGCCAGATATCTTCAAAATTTTGTGTTTTGTTCTTTTAAATGTGTTTGTGTGTTTTATTTTGTTTAAAAAAAATGATGATGCTCACAAAATTGTGACATTGAAAATCAAAAAGCAAGGGGAAGAAATGTAAAGAAGATGAAAATGTTGACCCCTCAAAAATAGTGTGCTTTTCAATTTTTAATTGTTTGTGTCTTATTTCTGAGAAGTTTATGGGAAGTAAATTGAATGCACGGATTGGAGATGGCTGACACGCGTAAGGCGGAAGTGAAAGGCAAGCTCCACGGTGATATGCTCGGTAGGCTCGACCTAATCTTATGACCACCAATGTAAGTGCAATGAACTTAAAATATATATATGTTTAGTTTCCCATCTCAGTTGCATGGTTTAAAAAACTGAGTCCCAGCAAAAACGGGTTAAGAGTGGTAATTATACCTAGTATTCACTCTCTCACACGTCATGTTTATGCTATCTTGACAACACCACAGAGCAAAAGAAAATGAAAAAGAAAGGAAAAAGAAAAAGAAAAAGAAAAGAAAAAGAAAATGAAAAAGAAAAGAGAATAAATAATCACTCGGTTGGTCTTCTTTGCGTGCTTAGCGGCCGACCTGATCACCAACTGATGGTTAATGAAACATGTGGTAGTCATAATGGTGTTGCATGGTTTCTCAAGTTGGGGGCTTGTGAATCCTCAATAAACTCTGAGGTCGGGTAGGTTTTGCTGTGTACAATTGGGTGTGGGGACAATTAAACATGATGGTAATATTGTACTATATTAACAATTACGCATTCGGTTGGGATTAAACGGGTTTGAGTTTAAAGCGGACAAACATACCGGCAATCACCTGGACTAGTTGAGTAACTGAAGCTGAAAAGGGTTCCTCAGTCAGATTCATACGGTTTGATCCCTTGTAAACTTTCTCATGTTTGGTTTGGTAAGTATTTGTTTAGTTTATATCTTTCGTGTGTGAGTCGTTAATTTCTTTTTGGTGTGTTTTCGTCTTGGCCGGGTCGATTTGAGAAGTCAAAATGTGTTTTTCATGGGTTTTAATGCATGACAATATGCCCCCGACAGATCTTGCCAAATTTTTAGGGGAAGGAGTATGGGATAATAAGTATTATCCGAAGGGAACTCGAGGATGATACTTATTATCTAATGGAAAAGACTTCCTCCGTCAGATCTTGACAAATTTTTAGGGGAAGGAGGGAGGATAATAAGTATTATCCGAAAAGACTTCCATAATACATAGTATCTGAAGGGAACTCGAAGATAATATGTATTATCTCAGGGGAAGTCCTTAGCTGAGGGGAAGTTATCAGCTAAGGGGAAGTCGTTAGAGGTCTTGGGTTCAGGGGAAGTTTTATAGAAAACCCGTAATCTATATTAGGGTTTTTGGTTAAAATTATGTTAATTTGAATCAACTAAACAGATGATAATTACCTTCTAACCCAAAGACCAGTCATCAAATGTCTGGTGGAGTATATTTTTTTTCAAATGTGTGTCAGACAGGTTGATGATAGAAAGATGTTGCTGATGCTGCTGCTGCTCAAAGTTAAAGAACCAGCCGGACAAGACTTCCATCTGGAAAAGCAACTATTCAGGGGAAGTTGTTGGTGTCTTTACAAGTTTCCAAAAGCTTCAAAAGTTTTTCAAAGAAAATGCCCACAAGTTTAGGGGAAGCTGATGATGTCAAGTCAATCTTTAATGAAGAAAACTCAAGTCAATCTTTAATGAAGAAAATGATGCAGAGAGCAGTCAGAGATCATGAAGTTTGAAGTTCAACAATCAAGTTCTTCACAGTTAGAGGCTTTCAAAATTTTACCCTCTAATCTTTGGAGATTCAAGACAGTTACCGAAGATTTAGCAAGAACCTGTTCTTTCAAGAGAAGCAAGTCAATGAGAGTCCTCCATTTCATTGATTGTTCATTTAAAGAAGTTCGAGCTGATGCTGATCAAGAGAAAGTCCCAAGTGCCCGTCAAGAAACCCATTGAATATTTCTGCGGAAAGAATCTTCATCAGCTTCTATGCCAGCTAGTCAAGTAGAAGAATTTCAAAGATTGAAGACATTTAATATCACAAGCCTAGGGGAAGATTGTAGAGGCTAGATTATGAGGCTTGTGATATTAAATAGTTTGGGTTGGGCTTAGTGGGTTTCATTAGATTAGTAGGTTAGTTTTATTATTATGTTTAGGCTAGTTTACTATTGGATATGGGCATGGGCTTGGGTTTACTATTGGGTTTATGATCCACAAGGGGCCCAATAGTAAACCCATTGGGGTGCCTATATAAACCCCAAGGGTTCTCCTAGTTTAGGGTTGCTGGTTTACGATTTTATGAGAGCTGGCCCGAGGTGTTTACGATCCAAGGTGATTACGATCGTAAACTCGAGAGGAGAGAGTTTACGATTTCTGTTTTGTACCCGACAAGTTCATCTTGTGTGCAAGTTCAAGCTTTTATTGTTTATATCATCGTATTCTTGTGTTCTCTTCTACTTTATTCTTGAATCAATCACCTACGAGGATTCCGCACTCGTTTGTGATATCAATATCGTTTTTTGGGAGTTTTCTGGACCTACAAAAAACGTTAGTGATAATCCTCCATGATCGTTCCTGCACAGAGTGAGAGATTACTTAGCCATTGGTAACCAGGCCATTGTTTTTCTGGGTACACCTGAGGAATCAATAAAGGATACTTCTTGTAAGAACATCCCCTTTGAAAAATCAGGAAGTTGGGATGGAGCTGCCTTGATTTTTGGTTTCCAAAGTCCAGGTGATTTAACATTTGTTTTAGTCACCTTTGGAGTTGTGACCTTAGGTATTTCAACCTTCTTCGTTTTAGATTCACTTTTCAAAACAGTTTTTGTTTTAGTCACCTTTTGAGTTGTGACTTTAGATATTTCAACCTTCTCTATTTTAGAATCATTTTTTAAAACAGTTCTAGTTACCTTGGGTTTTTCAAGCTTTGGTTGTTTTGAAACTGGTTTCTTCACCTGTTTTTGAAAAATTTTGTAACTTGGAAAGCTGTTGTTTTGATTTATAGATTTTCTTTCAGCTTTGGCAGCGCCCCAATGTTGATCAGAGGGTTTAACCTTAGGAGTAACAGTCTTCATTGCCTTAGGTTTCTGCACCATCATCGGCTTAGACTTCACAGACTCCTGAGATGAAACCCTTTGACTTTTCAGAAAACAGGGTTCATAGGGGCGATAAAGACAGTTTCTAGCAATATGACCAGCAATGCCACAATTAAAACAAGTCTGCTTCTTTAGATAGAAGTCAGACGTGTACCCATTTGTCTTCGGTGGCTGATATGGAGCTGGTTTACCTTGTGTATGCTTCTTTGGTTTGACTACAGCTTCAGATTTGTCTTTCTGCTGGTTTGTCGAACCTGTCTTTACTGTCTTTGTGCTTCCTTGATTCTTTGACGTTGAAGCACCATTCTTGCAATTACAACAACAACTGCATGATCCAACTGAAGAAATGGGAGACACAGCTACTCCCTTGAGTTTTTCATTCTTCACTCCAGCCGTTGGTTTCATACTCGGATGCTTGATGTTGATCTTTGGCCTCTCAACTTTAGGTTCACTTATCACTCCATCGGTTATACCCTTGAACTTGGAGGAGAAGGATGGTAATTCATATCCTACATCTGGTTCTTGGTCAAACATTGATCCAGATGTCATAAAGATCTTCCCCTCAGGCCGTGTCGTCAAGATCACCTTTTCCCTTTTGACTTCGTCAATTACTTTGAAGCATGGGGTTTCAATTTTAGGGTATGGTTTCAACTCTATCCCAGCATCATCAGACTTAGAGTTATGAAACCTGTCATATTTCTGACACTTAGCATCATTGTCTGATATATCCTTTACTCTCCCTTCACCATAAGTCATGTTTGCTTCATTATCAATTTCTTCTTGAGTCAATGGTGTAGTTCCAACCAAGACACTATCAATAGGAGGAGCAGCTTCTTTATAATCAGACTTGGTTCGTTCAACTTGTTCCTCATTAAGAAGTATTCCTATAATGTCTCTGGGAACTGGTGGAGGAATAATGTTGTTCATTGCCAAAGATTTATCAGTTTTCTCTGACCCAAACCCAAATGTGTCTTTCCCAACTTGACCAGTTACAACAGCATGTGACAATTCCTTTCCAGCATCGAGCATTTTTTTGCTTCTCATTTGATTCATATCTAGTTTCACTTGCAACTCATTGTTCTTATGCTTAAGTTCATCTATCTGCTTACTAAGCTCAGCTATTTCTAACTTAGCGTTGTCATACAGAAGAGCTTTCTCAGTTGCCAGTTTTTGATATTTCACTATGTCTAGTTTCTGAGCTTTTACCTTATCCTCATTCTTTTTCCATCTACCCTTAAAAGAACTCCTCTCGCATTTTATCTCAAACAATTCTAACTGGTAATTTTTACAAATTTGCCTAAGTCCAGGAATTATACGAGCACAAGTAGGATTGGGGCATATCTCAGGTTTGTCAACTTCATCTGCGAAAGCATCTTTATCCTCAACTATATTCTTTTCTTCAACCACTGGACTCATTTTCTTTCTTTAGATATGCAGCCTTTGAAGATTTTGAAGAATCGGCAAAATGGCAAAAGTACTATTCAAAGAATAGTGTCAAAACCTTAAAACTGAAAAACGGAGCCCTTCGGAGTGGAATTTGGGGGTCAAAACGAGCTCCCTTGGACGTTAGTCGGGGGTAATTCTGGGGCTTGTTGTCACGAACGTCGTGTTAAAAATTGAGCTTCTAACTCCAAACGAGTCAAAAGTTACATCCGTTTCCGTGAAAGTGTGAAATAGTGACTTTTTGCCGTAAACCAGCCCTGTTTACGATCGTAATCCCTGTTTACGATCGTAATCCCTGTTTACGATCGTAATCACATGTTTACGATCGTAATCTCCGATAGTAAACTCCGATAGTAAACTCCGATAGTAAACCTTCAAACCTTCAAATCTTCAAATCTTCAAATCTTCAAATCTTCAAATCTTCAAATCTTCAAATCTTTAAATCTTCAAATCTTCAAATCTTCAAATCTTCAAATCTTCAAATCTTCATATCTTCAAATCTTCAAATCTTCAAATCTTCAAATCTTCAAATCTTCAAATCTTCAAATCTTCAAATCTTCAAATCTTCAAATGTTTAAATCTTCAAATCTTCAAATATTCAAATCTTCAAATCTTCAAATCTTCAAATCTTCAAATCTTCAAATCTTCAAATCTTCAAATCTTCAATTTTTGTTTTTTGAAAAAAGCTTGAATCCAATACCGTGAGAACCTCGTATTTGTGATTCTTGGCTCTGATACCAACTGTATGTCCGAAAATCAACAACCGTTCACGATATTCTATCAATCACGAGTGCGGAATCCAAGTGATTGACTGATTCAAGATAAGGGATGAAGAGAACACAAGAATACGATGATTAAAACAATAAATACTTGATCTTTGCACACAAGATGAACTTGTCGGGTACAAGATAAGAAATCGTAAACTCTGTCTCTCGGGTTTACGATCGTGAACAACTAGAATAAGCAACCCCTTAAATGGTGAACCCAATGGGGTTTATATAGCCACCCCATTGCGTTTACTATTGGGCCCCTATTGATCTTAAACCCAAGCCCAAGCCCATATCTAATAGTAAACGAGTCCACTAATCTAATTAAATCCTCTAAGCCCAACCCAACTTATTTAATATTACAAGCCTCATAATCTAGCCTCTACAGTTCTCAGTTCAGGCTTGTAGAGTGTCCATTACGAGTTTTCAATCTCTATTTCCAATAAACAGACGTATGGATCGGGAAAAATTCTTGAAGTCAGTTGTAGAACCACGAACATTGTGGTGGCCACTCTTAAGAGATGACTGAACTCTGTGAGCAATATTAAGACCAAGTTTATTTAGGCTCATCTGATGAATAAATTCTGGGTGGAAAAGTCAAGCATACGACGCCTCTTAGTGAAATCCATGAAGTCAGGACCAATAAGCGCATGGTTGTGAGCCTCGCGGAATACATATAGCACATATTGTCTGGTCTCAATATCAAACCTCACCCGAATACATGCAGCACGGTCAGTTAACGTCAAACTGTCGAACGTATACTCTTTGTAGTGGACAGTGAGGTCTTGTCAGCAGAATCGATCATCTTCTGTTTTGGTTTACCAGCACGATTGCATAGAATGTATCGGTGTTTCGTAACCTCTACAGAATCCCTATGCGTGCCTAATCTCGTTGAAAAGCCAGCTTTCGCAGCGTATGCATCATACATATCAGTAACAGCCTCCCAGCTATCGTAAACAGAGTATAGGACAGGAACAAACATAGGTTCGACATCTGGCTTCCAGAATATATTTCCATCAGGTGATGAATAAACCCTACTAGTCGCACCACTTTTGACCAAAAAAAAAAATAAAGAAACAATATCAAGAAACTAATGCAGTTAGAAACATACATAGAACACACATTAATAATATAACTGGTGGAGAAAATTATATGATTTTATTGTTTGTAAGGCATGTAAGTTATAGGAGACACTATTTTTTTTATAAGGTTTTGGAATTACAGGCTTGTAATAAAATCACAAGGTATAAGAGATACATATTACATATCAAGGCATTCAGAATTTTGTATATTTGGACAAAGGTCGAGGATATAAAATATGTAAAATATAATTATAGTAAAGACATCATAACAGATGACTGTATTTGCTGTCCGAAACTTAACACAGGTACATACTACATATTTAGTGCACCAATGCATTATTACACAAATTATATATTATGATGTACAAACAATAATGACATAACACAATATTAAACACAAAAGGAGTGACAAAAAACAGGATACAATTCAGGTACATAAGCATTGTCATAGCAAAAAGCATTAAGTAGTTTGTTTAATCATAAAGCATGAATAATATGGTGTTGTATGTTTTAAGTATAGAACAAATAGTTTATCAAATGTTTTTTCTGTTGTTCAACTAGTGACAGGTACTAAAAACAATAGGATTATTGCATAGGTGTATTATTACACAAAATATAAAATATGATAAATACAGTAGTATGACATACCACGATCTTCTACACGAAGGAAAGTAAGAATAGGTTCAGTATATAAGCATTGTCGGATGAAGATGATGAAGGTACGAAAGTATCAGTGGAACTGCATTCACCAGATCGTTCAATCAATTAATAATAATCAATGTGATCAATGTCAAACTCGCAATTAGCATCAACAGAGGATTCGGAACGATCCGCTGTAGATTCGATCGGCAATTCATCAATGGCATTATCATCCATCGGATCGATCGATTGTAGGTTGAAAGCTGATATAAAATTTAAAACAAAATTACGCTATAAATCTAAGAAGGAGACATGATTTGTGAAAGACTTTAGGTCAGAAAAAACACCTTTTCCGGTTGATCAACAACGAACTCCGATCAAATCGCCGCATTCAGTTATTAGGATGTTCGTCGTAATGGAGGAGGATTGGGATGCGTCGACATAATGGAGGCAGCGGCACAAAGTTTATAATCAGAAAATTATAAATAATATAATTTGACAAAAATGCCATTCATTAATAGGAGTTTTTAGGTTTTTACAAATAAATGTGGTTTTTACACGATCCTAGCCCTATATATATAAAAAAGGAGAGTATCATTTGAGAACCAATTGGGTTTGAAAACTAAAAAGAACTAATCTCAGCCACTAGTTTATATATGTGGAACCCCCCCCCCCCCCCATGAATTATAGTGGGAAAGTTTTTGTACAAAGGCTTTTTTCGTGCGAAGTAAGGGTAAATTATCCGGGATGCGTTTGATAATCACACAATATTTTATCACCGTATTTTTTGTAGCAAAATTGTGTAAAAAATGCAATTGTCACACTTTTGCGGTTTTGCCAACAAATATGTTATGATAAAAACGCAACCACTGGTGACCACGTTATCTGTGGTGGAAAATATGTGTCAACAACGTTTTTGCCACCGTGTTTTTTGATAGCAAAATGGTGTCACTAGGGCAATTGTCACCATTTTGCCACCAAATCCTTTTTCTGATATTTCATAATCACGCAAGCTATATTGTATAATTACGCAAGTTTATTTCATAATCATGCAAGTTATATTGACAATTACGTAATATTTGCCACTATTTTTGTGGTAGCAAATAGGTGTCAATAGGGTACACACCTTTTTGTCCCCATATTTTTTGTAGCAAAATGATGTTAAAAGAGCATTTGTCACCATTGTCATAAAAAATCGGCAAAAAACATCTTTTGTAATCAATATTTTCCACGAGGCAAAATTATAAATTATTTGTGGTGGCAAATATGTGTCATCAGCGTTTTTGTCACTGTTTTTTTTTGTAGCAAAATGGTGTAAAAAAAACAATCGTCACCATTTTTCTTTTGATATTTTTAATCACGCAAGATATATTACATAATCATGCAAGTTTATTTCATAATCACGCAAACTATTTTATTAATCACGCAATATTTGTCACGATTTTTGTGATAGCAAATACCCCACACATTTTTGTCAGTGTAGTGTTTTGGTTAGCAAGTAATAGTATCAAAAGGGTAATTGTCACCATTTTACTACTAAATATGTTACGACAAAAAACATCTTTCGTAGTTAATAACACTTGCGGTTTGGTTTAGAATCCAATCCAAAATCCAAATAAGGATTTTGGTTCGATTTTTTCGGTTTCTAGGTTATAATTTCCATAATTTCTAGGTTATAATTTCCATAATTTCGATTTTATTCGGATTTTAATTTTTGAATAAATTACTATTTGCGTCCCTGTGGTTTAGGCCGAATTGCGACATGCGTCCAAAAAAGAATTTTTTCCCCTGTGTAACCTGTGGTTTCCATTTTGTTGCGATATGTACCCATTTCACTAACGGAGGTTAGATTTTTCAGTTAAATGTAAGGGTATTTTAGTCAATTTAATATGAGGGGCTATTTATATAAAATGATAAGGAGCAGGGGCTGTTGTGTAAATTATAAAAAAATCAACGTAGCCCCTCCCCCTCCCCTTGATTTTCCGGCGACACCCGATCTCCTCCCCCTCTCCATTCGACTTCCGGTGACTCCACCAACAAGCAAACCTCGATGACCCTCCTGACCGAGTACCAAGCCGAACAGCAGCAGCACCAACCGGCGAACCTCCCTCCCCACCTCCGTTCAGATTCGATTTGAGGCTCAGACCTGTAGATTTGGAACCAGAGAGAAGATACCGCCATGGCTATAACATCATTAATAATGTTGCCCCGCGAAGATACGTGTCGAGTTTTACCCAGGTTTCCATCGTTAACATGTGGAGCTTCTTCGCCTTTTCGACCGTGAAATTCACCGGAGATTTACGAGATCTAACCACTCTCGGATCTAGATCTGAATCAGAAGTCGCGTTCGTCGGTCGGCGTTTATCAGCGTTAATGTAGTCAGGTTCAGACAGCCGGTGTGAGGTGACATGGTGGCCGGATGCGAAGGGGTTAGATCTGAGTAACAATCAGTTGAACCGGACTGCTTCGTGTCGGAGTGTTAGATATGTTGTTGATGGTGGTGGCGGAGAGATGGATGCCGTTGCTAATTATGGCGATAGCGCCAGTGGTGGCGGCGGTGGCACTCCGAACACTTGTTGGGATTTTGGGGATGGGCCGTGGGGAACTGGGAAGAAGAAAAGGGAAATTAGGTTTGAAGAAAAATATACTTTTTGTATTTATTTTTAAACGTTTAATCTTTATTAAAATTACAAAACAGTGTTCCGGTGATTTAAGCGGTGACAATGGTGGAAGTAGTAATAATAACGTGGATTCGCCATTTTTTTAAAGATGATTTTTTTATAATTTACACAACAGCCCCTGCTCCTTATCATTTTATATAAATAGCTCCTCATATTAAATTGACTAAAATACCCTTACATTTAACTAAAAAATCTAACCTCCGTTAGTGAAAGGGTACATATCGCAACAAAATGGAAACCACAGGTTACACATGAGAAAAAATTCTTTTTTGAACGCATGTCACAATTCGACCTAAACTACAGGGACGCAAACAATAATTTATTCTTAATTTTTTAATATCCCTTCGTACTACACCACTATTCGATTTCGGTAACCATTTCTGAATCAGCTTACAAATCAGAATCATCAAATCAGACGATTCAAACCTTCACAAGAAGCAATCGGGTTAGATGTAAATAACAATAGATTAATTGAATCTGAGTACACAAATTGTCGCCCAATCTCAGAAACGAGAACAATTTATACAACATAAAACGATTCTGATGAGCAGATTTCGATGAACCATACAATTAGCCACATTGATCCACCATCAAAGCCTAACGACATAAGTTACATAACAACTATACAAAATTTATAATCTAGATTTTCAGATCAATAACATCAGACCAATTGAAATTGAGTACTGAAAAAAAGCACCAAATCTCACAAACGATGAAGCTTTTTACGAAACAAACGATTCAGATGATTAGATTTCGATGAACGATACAGATATCCACCATGATCCTCCATCAAAGCCTAACATAGCATCTATACAACATTTATGATCCAGATTCACGATGACAAAACTAACAAATTACTTGTGAACCTTTCCTCGAAGCTTTACTCCCAGAACTCTCTCCATTTTCGCCAAAACAGCCTGATTCGGAACCGCTTTCCCGTTCTCGTACTCCTGAACAACCTGAGGCCTCTCGTTGATCTGTTTCGCAAGATCCGCCTGGCTCAATTTTTTATCAATCCGCGCTTTCTGAATCAACTGCCTCACCTCCGGCGCAACTCTGTCGAGCGCCGCCGGCTGTTCCGCCTCGTCGAGCTTCCTGGCGTAAACGGCCGTCGCCGGCGACTTTTTGTTCGTTCCGCCGTCGAATTTCTTCACCGTCTGGACTTGAGCGCCGGCGCGGAGGGCTTGGTTGACGGCTTTCTGATCACGGAGCACCTGTGCTTTAGGTTTGGATTTGTGGAGCACCACTGGCTCCCAGTCTTGTGCGATCGGTCCGGCAGGTCTCGTCGGCATGCTCTTGTTCGATGGAATGAAGAAGAAGAATGAGAGAATAAGAGAGAGATTATCAGGAAATGGATTGTGGATTTTAATGGCGATGATGATTAAGGGGGGAATGGTAGCGTTATATAATGGTGGAGGGTCTGGAAGGTTCTTGATCGGACTTAAGATGCGGGGGGCAATTTGGGGATTTGTGTGGCATCTCGAAGGTTCACGTATTTTGATTCTTCTTTTTTCATGGTTTGTTCATCAAGTCATCTGAAAAAAAATAGAATACGAAGAAGTTGTAGTTCACGTAATGGCAAATGTGTCTCTTTATCACATTCATGCTCCTAATCCCAACTTGCACCTACAGAGAAAAGCAATATGTATGATTTCTATGTATATTTCGGTGATAGCGATAATATTATGTGAGGGGACGGGGTATGGTTGTGGCAAGGCTTCATCAAACCATGTTCACCAACCAATAAGATCGTGACACTTTAAATTTGGTAAAATGGACAAGGCTTCAAGCCACACCACATGGTATGGTTCTGGTGTGGCTTTGGGAAGCCACCGAAATTTGGTATTTTTTTTTTATTTTAACAACTTTTAATAAACAAACAACTTTTATATAAAAAAAACAAACACTAGCATTACAAAATCAAACGTTACAATACTTGAAATTAGAAAAAAATACGACTACAATTTTTTAAAAAAAACTTAAAAGTTGCAATCCCAACCGTATTCCTCTGCGATCTCTCTTTTTTGTTGAAGAACAAGTGGAAGAAATTGAGGATCAACATTATTATGCGGTTTCATGAAGTACTCGAGATCACTTTTCTTTTTTTTCTTTACGTTCACGTTCTAGTTTGTTCTCGATCACTTTACGTTGAGCCTCCATTGTAGTTTTCACTAGGGGTGAGCATGAGTCGGTTTGGGTCGGTTTTGGACATTAACTGTAACCATAACCGAAAATTCGGTTAATTGGATTTGCTTAACTGTCGGTTTCGGTTAATGTCGGTTATGGTTAATCGGTTTTCAACATCAAGACGGGTCGGTTTGGGTCGGTTAACCGTTACCTGATATGGGCCTAAATTAACTTGGCCTGATTAAATTAGCCCAAAAACATCCAACTTGTTCAATAAAAAACAACAATCCATCCAAAAACATTAAAAAATAATAATCCATCCAAAACATTCAACTTGTTCAATAAAAACAACAATCCATCCAAAACATTCAACTTGTTCAATAAAAACAACAATCCATCCAAAACATTCAACTTGTTCAATAAAAAACTTCCATCCAAAACATAAAACACAACAATCTCACAAAAGTCATAACGTGGTTTAGCAAAAAAAAAACATCAAGTACCAAAACATGATAGAAAATTCCGAAAATGAATAGTTTTTCTTGAGGCTTAATTCCAATCTTCATCTTCAAAGAAAAATGTCTTTACTTGTATTCTTCTCGGGTGCCAAATCTATAAAGAACAATATATAAATATATTAAAATGTGCATTAAACCATATAGTACCTTCTTTAATTTTTCTAAGTAATAGAATAATATAGTAACAAATGAGAATACTAGTACCTTCTTCCATCTTTTCTAAGTTCTCAATCATGTCTTCCAATTGTAGGTGAGAATCTTGTGAATCCATTGATATAGTCCGCAACCAATCTTGCAAGCAAATCAAAGACTCCGCCGTTTTTGGCGTAAGAGAGCTTCTATATTTATCTATCACTCTACC
Organism: Deinandra increscens subsp. villosa; assembly: GCA_039602395.1. Taxonomy (NCBI): domain Eukaryota; kingdom Viridiplantae; phylum Streptophyta; class Magnoliopsida; order Asterales; family Asteraceae; genus Deinandra; species Deinandra increscens. The sequence continues at coordinate 13,483 of JBCNJP010011245.1, forward strand.
CCCCATGCTAAAAGCAGACTCAGATGCAACCGATGAGATTGGCATCCCCAAAACGTGTCTAGCAACTTGAGATAGAACTGGAAATTTCACCGAATTAATTTTCCACCAACCTAGAACATTAAATGAATTATCTCCTATTATCTTTGTCTCGCATCCGTCATTCAAGTAAACTTCAACTTCACTAGCATTTAACCCCGATCCACGTTTCGTCGCCAAATACCTCATGTATCCTTCTTCTATATTAGTGACCCCATTAGTATTAACCACACTAGAAGAAGAACTTGTACTTTAGCTTTCGGTTGGCTTGCCAAACTTCATCTTATAACTATCAAACAACTCTACTAATGTTGCTTTAACTTGGGTCGTTATCAAATCAACTTGCTTGACTTTCTCACCATATATGAGTTCCAAACAGAAGGTAAGATAAAACATTTTGTCCCGAGGGTCTAAAATTAATGCCACATACAATAAAGGATTCATATTCGCCAAGTTGTCCCAATACTTATCAAATTTCTTTTTCATCGACACGGCCATTTTTTTCTTATTCTCATCAGGACTTAAGGTCATTTGTGCTATAGAAGTACGCATTTGACAAAGCTCACCAAATAAGAGATTGGCAGTCACATACTTAGTCCCTGAAACCTTTTTAGTCGCATCCAAAAATATTCTTAAATGCTCCAAAAATAACCTATCAAATTCAAAACAATAAATCTACAGTGTTCATAAGCTTTCAATATTGAGCATTTAAAAACAGTGCTCATGACCATCCAAAAAAACGGTGCTCATGACCATTTTGAAAAACAGTGCTCATGACCATCCAAAAAAACGGTGCTCATGACCATTTTGAGAAACAGTGCTCATGGCCATTTAAAATTTTTTTCAATGTTGAGCATTTAAACATCATTTGACCATTCAATGAGCATTATCTACCATATATACATACACGCATATTTAAACTTTTATTTGAAAAACAGTGCTCATGACCATTACCCATTTTGAAAAAACAGTGCTCATGACCATTACACTTCTGTTTTTGTTAAACTTTCATTTGTGTATGTATTTTTTTATGTAACAGTTTATATTTGTTTGATTGAATAAAAAATAAATCAAATCGTGTGTATTAGTTAATGTGAGTAGTACCTTGCATTTTCCCAATCTTTTGAATTGGGTGCTCCCAAATCTCTATCATTCCTTTTTCTTTTTCCATTTCTCGTACTTGCATCATCATCATCTTCAACTTCCGAATCAAAGTATGCTCTATAATTAAAATTCACATTTCGAAGTCTATAGAGAAAAAAACATAAAGCATAAGGTTATTAGTACCAAATAAAAATAATAATTATAAATAATAATTCATTTAGATGTATACGGTATACCTAGCAAACGCTCTCTCAAACTTGAGTGCCGTTTCCAACATTAGGAATGTCAAATTCCACCGTATTTCAACGTCAAGACACGGTTTCCTCTTGCAATCAATTTTTCTTTCTCAACACTCTCTTTGAAAGATTGATATCGGGAAGGAGATGATCTTAAATACCTTATGGCATTTCTAATCTTTCTTATGGATTGGTCTTGTTCCTCCAAACCTTCTTTCACAACTAGGTTTATTATGTGAGCATTACATCTCAAGTGTAAGTATTTGCAATCTAAAATTGCATTGGGACCCTTAAGCATCAATTTTAGATGTTTAATTGCCCCATCATTCGATGATGCATTATCTACCGTTACGGTAAAAACTCTATCAATCTCCCATGCTTGTAAACATTTATAAATTAGCCTACCAATCGTGTCCCCTTTGTGATTTGAAATTTGAAAAAAATTTAGAACTCTCTTCCTAAGAATCCAATCATCATCAACCCAATGTACCGTAAGACACATGTAGTTATAATTTTGAACGGAAGTCCATGTGTCGGTAGTTAAAGAAACAGTCTTATCTTTTAAAAGAACTTTTAACTTTTTTTTTCTCTTCTTCAAATAAAGACAAACAATCCCTAGCTATAGTCCACCTAGACGGAAACTTAAACATCGGATTCAACTCCCATACAAATTCACGAAGTCCTTCATCCTCTACTATACTAAAGGGTCGATTATCTTTTGCACACATTCTAGCTAGAAGATTTCTACACTTTTCTTGGTTAAACTTATGACAAGCCAAGCTACCACTAGTTTCACCCCCATTTGGTTGCTTAAAACTTATCTGAGTTTGTTTCTTCATATCTTTCTTATCTAACTTTTTATAAACCGGTGAAGTTCTACAAACATGAAGTAAATGATACCTCAAAGAACTTGTACCATTCGTTTTCGAAGTAGCAGCCATTGAGTAATTACAATAAGGACATTTGGCTTTGCCGGTAGTCTTGTCTCTGGTAAAATGTTGCCAAACAAAAGATTTTAACCTACTATTCTTCTGCTCTACATTTTGCTCCTCATTGTTAACAACCGGATCAGTGTTCTTTTCTATATCTACGTCAACAACTGGTATTTTCTCACTTGATTCCATCTGCATATGTATTATGTAATAATCAGACAACTCAGAACTCAAAGATGGTCAGATTTGAAATACACGAATCGTCAAATAGAAGATGCGAGAATCGTTAAAACAATATCAGTGTTTGAACAAAACAAGAACAGATGCGAGAATCGTCAAACTGATGGATACATACCTGAAGATCGCCGATTGATGGCTTGATGCTTGATAATTTTTGAGAGGTGAGGAGTAGGGACTAATGCACAGCGACGTTAAACCTAGATGCCTAATCTTGATCGGAATTTTTATGAGTGTGGAACTGGAATGAGGAATCGTTGATGGATTATTGGAGTAAATAAAACCCTAGATGAGGAAATATTTTGAAAAACTAAAAAACATCAGGTATAGGAAGGGTCACGTAGGTCTGTAGGAGTCATAAAGTTTATTAGAATCTTGGTATTCCTCCTTCCCGCCTAATGCCTAAAGCCCTAAATTACATATCGGTCAAAATGGTTCGGTTATATGATGCAAGTCGGGTCAGTTAACCATGTGTTTAGGAGAAGTCGGTGCGGTTCGGTTAATTCGGTTATGGAAATATGCTCTGCCGAAATCGAACCGATAATTTTGGTTTTAAAAAAACGTTAACCGAACCGTCGGTTTTTGTTTCGGTTCGGTTTTTTTTTGTTCGGTTAAACCGGTTATTTCGGTTTTGGTTCGGTTAATTCGGTTTTTTGCTCACCCCTAGTTTTCACCGCATCGTATATCGCTTGCTTCTTTCCAAAGGCTTCGTCCCGAAGCTTTGCCTTAAGCTCCCTTTCTTTGATCCAATTGGCTTGAAAATCCGACATCATTTCCAACGCCTTTTCCGATGCCGAACTCCTTGCGGTGGACGAAGACTCGTCCGACTTCTTTTTTCCTTTATTTTTTGGGTATGTAGGGGTTGAGTCTTCATTTAGATCGGGCAATTGAGTCGACCCAACATCATTTGAAGTTGTGTAGTCCCCCGACTCGGACGTCTTCGTCCTTTTACCCGGTTCCGGTATTTCACCAAGTACATTCTCAACGGGAGCCCACTTTGGATGGTCTTTTACCTCGACCCAACACGCCAAATGAGCAAACCCATTTTTCTCGTATAATTCTTTATACAAGTTTTGGGCTTTCATCAAAACGTCCACATCCGCATTCCCGCTTGCCCAAGTATTAGTCTATTACAAAAAAAATAAACAAGTTAATAAATATATATATATATATATATATATATACATATATCAAGTTAAAAATAATAAATGTTTTTTTACCGATTGAATGTAGAGACCATTGAAGTTCGACAATTTCGTATTCAACTTCTTCCACTTTGAGCTTAGTTGGTCCCTAGTTCGCCCACTAGGTGCACCCATCAAACCGTCAAAGTGGACAAGAACTTTGCCCCAAAACGAATCGCGGGATTGTTGATCCGCTTTTTTCCCATCTTCGGTGCAATGAATATAAGATTTTGTCAAATTAAGCTCTTCCTCCGACGTCCAAGTTTTACATTTCGCTTTCGTTGGAAATTTACTTTTATTCTTTGTAATCACATGGACGTCTTCGT
>JBCNJP010011246.1:0-17529 GCA_039602395.1 Deinandra increscens subsp. villosa
CCTATCATTTTCCATTATGTTGCAGCCAAATTCTTAGATAATTCTGAACAAGTTTTTTCAAATTTTTTTTATGACTCAATTAAACACACTAAAAATAAACTGACTCAATACGCAAGTATCCCATCCCCACACTTGAATCACACATTGCCCTCAATGTGGAATGGAACAAAAATAAAGCAGAAATAAAAATAAAAATTAAACACACTAAAATAAATAAAAATAAAAGAAAATAAGTTGAAACGTGTTCACCTAAAATTCTAGAGTCTCAGCACATCAGCCGCAATCGAACCATCGCAAATCCGGTAAACAGAAATAATAAAAATTAAAAATTAAATTTTTTTTTCTGACTTACCTCCTCCAGGCGTATCGCCTACATCCATGCATCCCCAGGCGATACGCCTGGAACTGCAAACCTCCGGCCCGCATGAGACTTCCACGCGTATCGCCTATAACCGACCAACCTCCAGGCGATACACTTGGAACGTGATTTCCAGGGAATTTTTGGAATTTGACCCCAAAAATTTTCTATCTCTTTTGCTCCACAGCAGGCATATGGTCGAAAAACTCAGCAAAACCTGCACTTTTGACCTGCACAATCCACATATGCGAATTTCCAAATCTCCAGAATCACCTTCAAACACTAAAAACACACAACGAAAAAGACGCAAAAGGGACAAAAACCAAAAAGTGCAGAAAATTAAAAACACAACTACAAATTATACAAACCGGCCACTTATCAATTTAGCACAAATCATGAAAACAACCTCCCAAACCATCCGGAGGCTTCGATTTCACATCTTTCAACACAAAACTACCGGTTTTCACCCGGTTCTCCTGCCAATTAGCTACCAACTTCCTAACCCATAAAGCAACCAACTTTACTCCTCTCAACAACATCTTAACCTTCCAATGTTTGTATCTTCCTGGAAGAAAACCAACTTTACCTAGAAAACGCATTTCCGAGTCATGGGTAGGAAAAATCACATGCAACCTCCCCACACTTGGTCTAAACTCTACCTCATCATTCAAAATACCTAAATCACCAAGTGTGGCCTTTCTAACTACCTCTTCAACCACCGATTCACTCTCTGCACTCATCAACTCCTCGGGTTCTCCTAACGGGCCAAAGATTTCATTTTTATCAACTGATTCATCTAACCCCACGGGATCTTCCCCACACTTATTCTCTATCACAACTTCATCCTCAACTACCTCACCTACCTTCTCAACTACTTCACCGGGTTCTCCTAACGGGTCAAAAATTTCATTATTATCAACTAACTCAACTAACCCCCCGGTGTCCTCCTCACACTCATCCTCTCCAAACTCATCATCATCCAACCGATTTCCTACAACCACAAGATCTATGAAGGACATAAAAGTACCTATCAAACACACCGATTCGGTACCCCTACCCTCATGTCTACCCACTTCAAACACAACACTCTCATGGTCAACCCTCAAAGTAATCGTGCCCGCAAAAACATCAACTAGCGCCCGGGCGGTCCTAAGGAAAGGCCTACCTAAAATCAAAGGGCAGCTAGCATCATATGCACTGTCAACTACCACAAAGTCTATAGGGAACAAAAATTTATCAATTTGAACAAGCACATTTTCCACTATTCCTTTGGGTCTAACAACCGACCTATCTGCTAAAGAAATCGTCATCCTAGTCGGTTCTAACTCGCCTAATCCTAGGTGCATGAAAACAAAATATGGCATAACATTGATTGAAGCACCTAAATCAGCTAAAGCACAAGTAACAGACGAATCACCAAAAGAACAAGGGATTGTAAAGGTACCAGGATCAGTCAATTTCTCAGGCAACCTATTCTGAACTACAGCAGAACAATTAGCATCAAGTGTAACATCAGAAAAACTTTCAAGCTTCTTTTTATTTGTTAACATGTCTTTTAAAAATTTAGCATACTTAGGCATTTGTTTAATAACATCAGTGAAAGGTAATGTAACCCTAAGCTGCTTAAGAAGCTCTAAAAACTGCCCATATTCACGCGCATTCTTTTGTTGAATCAACCTCTCAGGATAAGGCACCTGCTTCAAATCATCGGCCGTGATCGGTTGAGGCGCAAAACGAACTCTTTTCTTTTCTCTCACCGCCTCCCACTTCAACGGCTTCTCTCCATCTGATGATCTCTTCACTCCTTCAGCCTCGACGTTTGGTGCGGTACTTGCTGGCGTAACGCTCTCGTGCACCCTCCCGTCAGGCGTCTCTAACACTGTCTCCTCATCAACCGGTTCCTCATCAGCAACCGCCGGCGATGGACTCTGAACAACTCTTCCGCTCCTAGTAGTGATGGCATTGACATTGGCATTGGGGTTCTTGTAAGTACTACCAAAAAATTGACCCCCACAGGAATTGAGCTCCTTCAGCTGCTTCGCGATATCACCCACCGAACGCTGCAAATCGAGGAACGAAGCTTGTTGATTCCTCAGTAACGTGTCATGCTGAGCTAGCTTCTTCTGCGTCCCTTCATCTCTCGCCACAATCTGCTGCAGGATCTGGGTCTGGTTAGCAATAAGCTCTCTGATCTCCTTTAAACCAGGCCCATCATCTCCTCCACCATAGTTATTCCTCGGTGGAAAACCAGGTGGGTTACCTCCCTCTCGTCATCCTGAATTTTGGCCACTCCTCCACCCAGACTGGAAAGAATTACCGAATTGGTTTCGGTTTCCAATGTAGTCCACCTGCTCAGCGGGAGCAAGCGGGCAGTCTCGGGTGTCATGAGCGCCTCTACACAGCTCACATTTGGCTTTGATATGGAGTTTAATTTCTTCTAAAGCTTTGTAAATATTCTCTAACTCCCTAGGTGGCATGGTTTCTGAGCCAATGTGATTGACACCCCGGGTAGATGTAGAAGATGCGAGTGATCTAGTCGGGGCCAAGTTGGCTCTCCGACCTCCGGGTGCCTGCTGTTCAGCAAGTGTGAAGCTCTCGAAAAGTGATTTGCATTCGTCAACAGTGAGCTTCTCCATCATATGTCCTCCAGCCGAGATGTTGAACTCCTTCTGAACAGAATAAGGAAGTCCATTGTAGAACTTTTCTATGATCGCCCAGTCCGTCAACCCGTGTTACGGACATCTACTCAGAAGGGTGTTGAATCTCTCGTATGCGACAGAATAAGGCTCATCGGGGTCCATCTTGAAAGAGTGGATTTCCTCCCGAGTACGTGAAGCCTTGGATGGGGGATGATACTTCTTCAGGAATTTTAACATCCGATCGTCCCAGGTGGCGATCGAGTTAGGCGGAAGCGTCTCGAGCCAATCGGCGACTCGAGACGTAAGGGAGAATGGGAACAGACGCAGATAGATGATTTCGTTCGCGACTCCCGTGAGTCCGAACGTGTTGCAGATTCGAATAAAGCGCGAAATATGCGTCAGTGCATCTTCGTCCTCACGTCCATGGAACTGAATGGAGTGTGTCAAAGCGTTGATGACGTGGGACGGAACTTGCCAATTCGCGGTGTTGGCAATGTCAGGCTGAGCGATAGCGAACCGGGCCTCGGTGACTCCGGCGCTGGCCTGCTCATGGACGGTGCGACGTGCCGCCATGGATGAAAGATCAGGGAATGGAATGGGTTTGGTGTCGTGTGTGGTTTGTGTGGAAGAAGATGGTTTGGAATGAGTGGTAGAAATGATGAAAGCCTGTAGCTCCGTGCGAAGAAGGCGAAACCGTTCACGAATATCCGCGTCGGGATCAGAAAATGGTGAAAGCTCAGGAGGACCTCGTGAACGGGTGTGTGGCATAAAATGGGGAAACTGACTCAAAGAAAAAATTAAACCTAACAATCTAGACTCAAAAGCGGAAATCCTAAGACTCTAGACACGGAAAAACCGAAAAGACTCAAAATTTCCTAACGACGACCTAGTTAATCTTGCTATTGCCAAGTGTCCCCGGCAACGGCGCCAAAAACTTGATGTGCTCGGAACGACACTAAAAACACTAATAAAATAGACCTAAACCTAGACCTAAAACACACCTAATTTTACCGAAATAACCTAAACCGAACCGAACCCTAAGGCAGTGAACCTATCGGATTATAGTAAAGCTAAGGCAACACCGGAATATCGAACCTAGGACACTCTATAGACAAAACTTAACCTAGACCTAAGAATTGGAAATACTGAGTAATTTGGGTTTTTGATTTAAGATTTTAACTAACTTAACTAACTCAACCACCAAACGAAAGCAGGTAACCTAAAGACAACCTTCAAAAACAGAGAAAGATACCACTTAGACTCGGAATCCTAATCACTACTGACAACTTCAATCGGTTATGACAAATCTGATGGTGGCTAGTTCACCTTTTAAGTCCTTCCTAGCAGATGATCCTACGCTCGGACAAGAGTTCACCTTATGGGTACTTCCTACTTCAACTAAACCTAACCACCTCCGAACCTAATCTCGGGTACCTTAAGCTAGCAGGAGCTACCAATAACTAACTATAATGATTTGGAATAACAAGCTAGAAAACTAACCTAGGGAATTTCCTTTTGAGACAATCCGATCCTAGACAATTATCCAACCCGACTACCCAATAGCTATCACCCTTTTAAGTCTATTTAGCTAGCAGCACACAAGATTCAAATAACCAATTATCAACTAACCCTATGACCACATTTAAGCAATCACATCAAATTGCAAGCATAACCTACAAGATAACTACTTTGCTCAAACCGGAAGACATCCGCAAGCAAAGCAAGGATTAATTAACAACTAGGAAACTAAATCAAGTACACATATGCATCATCACAGAAAATTAATGAAATAGAAAAGATCATCAACATCAATCAATAAGTCATAACCGAATAAAAGTAATCAATAATAAAAAGTCATCACAATGAGTCTAGGTGGCTCTAAGAGTCTAGCCAACAATCATGTTAATTACAGCAATCATAATAAAAATCAGATCTTTAAGTTCAAACATGATCAAGTCTAGAAATTGACAAATACAAGAAAGAAATCGGTGAACCGTTTAGTGATTCTGGATGAAGATGCGATCCACCGATGAACTCCCCTTGATTCCTAGTCTCCTCTGCCTTCGAAATCGCCTCTGGGAACCTCTCAATTCGTCTGGAAGTCGAAGTGTGTCGAATACAAATCCTAGAGTCGAATTTATACCAATTAAGCAAAATCTGCGGGAAAACACCCTCCAAGCGTATCGCTTGGAGGTCAGAAAGTGGTAGGCGATACGCCTACTGCCTGAATACGCCAAAATAGTCGGGTCAAACCGACTTAAACCATCCGTTGACTTTTCCCTAGCAAGCGTATCGCTTGCAGATTGCTCTTCACCAGGCGATACGCCTGGTGCTCTTTCTTCAGCACTTCTTCTCTGATTTCTCTTCAAAACTTGTCACCTTCACACTTGGCCCCGGGAATTTATTAAAAACCTACAGAACATATAAAAGAAATAAAAACGACCCAAAGACTTAAACTTAACTAGAAACAACTAAAACAAACGCAAACCGACTCAAATTGACTCAAATATAAACACAAAAGACACCGGAAATGAGATGTGTTTGCAACACATCAAGATGGGAGATGGCAGAATTTCAGTGATGGGAGGGTGAGAGAAAGGACCGTATTTTTTTTCTTTTAGGGTTTTGAGGAGATTGTGATTTGATCCTAGTTTCCTAAAGTCACACAGCTTGGAGAGGAAGCTATCTTGGAGAACAAGTTGGCTTGGGAAGGGGGCTAACTTCAATTTTTGGCCCTTAAGGCCTCATGGCCGAAAATTTTAATTATTAATATATATATATTTTTTTGAAAGCTAACTTATGTACTAAGTAATTACATACATGTCACATTTTTATTTAAGTGCTACACTACATCATATAACACGTACATAGCACATTGTAGCATTTATACATGAAATAAAATAGTAAATATTTATACAACACCTAAACACATTAAATCGTGTAATATCATGAATACCAGCTAGTCGGGTTGTAGTCGATTATCTAACATTCATATACGATCAACCAGTGCATAGGGACAGACTCGGTAAACTAAGTACACGTGACACAGACGTGACATAAAATGACTAGTACACATTAACAGGTCTTAACGGAAAGTTAACTGGGTTAACCTGGGAATTTGGCAGTTGTCACATCCTTCTAATTCTGGTGGCAAATCTAGACGGTAGGCCATCGTGCCTATCCTTTCGATGATTTTGAAGGGTCCCACATAGCGAGGATTTAACTTCCCACGCTTACCAAATCTTATCACGCCATTCCAAGGAAAAACTTTTAGCAATACCATGTCAACCTTCTTGAATTCCAACGGTTTGCGACGCTTGTCGGCGTAGCTCTTTTGTCGATCTCTAGCAGCCGCTAAACGGTTTCTAATTTGCATAATTTTCTTTGTCGTTTCATGTACAAGTTCGGGTCCAGTAAGTTGGCTCTCACCTATCTCAGCCCAGCAGACCGGTGATCTGCACTTTCGTCCGCATAGCGCCTCGAACGGTGTGGCCCCAATGCTTGTATGATAACTATTGTTATAGGAGAACTCAACAAGCGGTAGATGAGTCTCCCAATTCTTTCCAAAATCCATTACACATGCCCTTAGCATATCTTCAAGAGTCTGAATTATACATTTGGTCTGTCCACCCATTTAAGGATGGTAAGCAGTACTCATGTCGATTCGGGTACCCATGGCGGCTTGTAGCGATTTCCAGAATTTGGAAGCAAAACGTGGATCTCGATCGGAGATGATGGATAGTGGGACACCATGAAGTTTTACTATCTCCTTCAAGTATATCTGCGCGAGCTTATCTGTCTTGTCGCTCTATTTCATGGGCAAGAAGTGGGCAGACTTCGTCAGCCGGTCGACAATCACCCATATCATATCGTAACCAGCTGGGGAACGGGGTAACCCTATAATGAAGTCCAGAGAGATATCCTCCCATTTACATCCTGGGATCCTTGGCTGCTGGAGTAGTCCTGGCGACTTCTGGTACTCGACCTTGACTTTTGAGCAGGTCAAGCACTATTTGACATATAAGGCAATGTCTGCCTTCATGTTGGGCCACCAGTAGACCAGCTTCAGGTCCTGGTACATTTTGTCAGACCCTGGGTGAATAGAGTAGCGAGACTTGTGGTCTACATCCATAACCAGTTCCCGTAAGTTACCGTAATGGGGCACCCAGACCCGATTCTTATAGTAGCGAAGGCCATCTGCCTTGAACTCCGATTCACCATCGATTCCCCAGAGCGATTCAAAATCAAAGTTCTCCTCTTTTAGGACCTCCCTTTGTGCATCCCGGATTCTATCCGGCAGTTTAGTGTGAATGGTCATTTGCAAGGCTCGCACACGCCTTGGCTTTATGTGTTCCTTTCTGCTCAACGCATCTACCACCACGTTGGCCTTGCCTGGATGATATTTAATTGCTAGATCATAGTCGTTTAGTAGCTCAACCCATCGACGTTGCCTCATGTTCAGATCCTTCTGCTAGAAGATGTGCTGCAAACTCTTGTGGTCCGTGTATATGGTGCACTTAGTACCATATAAGTAATCTCGCCAAATCTTCAAAGCGAACACTACTGCTCCCAACTCTAAGTCGTGGGTAGTGTAGTGTTTCTCATGCGTTTTTAATTGTCGCGACCCATATGCGATGACTTTATCCCTTTGCATGAGCACGCATCCCATGCCTTGGATGGAGGCATCGCAATACACTGAGAAGTCATCCACACCCTCAGGTAGTGATAGAATCGGTGCTGTGCATAGTTTTTCCTTTAATGCTTGGAAGGCAATTTCTTCCTTTTCACCCCATCGATATTGAACTCCCTTTTGAGTGAGAGCGGTTAAAGGTTGGGTTAACTGAGAGAAACCTTGGATGAAACGACGATAGTAACCCGCCAGACCAAGAAACTGACGGATATCGGTGGGTGATCGCGGTGTTCGCCAACTCTTGATGGCCTCCACCTTTGCAGGATCCACATGAATCCCTTTCTCGTTGACGATATGGCCTAAAAATTGGACCTCCCGGATCCAGAAATCAAACTTGGAGAATTTCGCGTAAAGTTGCTCCTTATGCAACAATTCTAAGATTAATCGTAGGTGCTCCTCGTGTTCCTCCTTAGAATTTGAGTAGATGAGAATGTCGTCAATGAAGACTATAACGAACTTGTGTAAGTAAGGCTTACACACGCGGTTCATGAGGTCCATGAACACTGCACGTGCATTGGTTAGACCAAAGGGCATAACCAGGATCTTGTAGTGGCCATACCGCGTTCTGAAGGCCGTTTTCTCTATATCCTCCTCGCATGCCCTTAGCTGAAGGTAACCCGACCTCAGATTAATTTTGGAATAATAACTCGACCCTTGCAGCTGATCGAAGAGGTCATCAATCCTGGGTAAGGGGTAATGGTTCTTGATAGTGACCTTGTTGAGTTCACGGTAATCAATGCACATTCTGAAGGTTCCTTTTTTCTTCTTGAGAAATAAGACCGGGGCTCTCCACGGAGATGAGCTAGGTCTGATTAAACCCTTGTCGAGGAGTTCTTGTAGTTGCGTAGATAGTTCATTCAGTTCGCTCACAGCCAACCGGTAGGGTGCTCTCGCAATAGGGGCTGAACCGGGGGCGAGGTCAATCCCGAACTCGACTTGACGATGCGGAGGGAGACCGGGTAAGTCTTCAAGAAATACGTCAGCATACTCTCGGACAATCGGGAAGTCTTCAATCTTGCCTTCTCCTCGGTTTTTATCGGTAACTGTCGCCAGGATGGCGACGTGTCCTTTCCGAAGACACTTCTGAGCCTTGAGGTATGATATAATGCCGGAGACATTACCCCCTTTTTTGCCCTGAATCGTGAGTACTTCCCCTTTTGTGAAGGGAATCCGGATTATCTTTTCTTAGCATAGGATTTCTGCTTGATGCTAGGACAGCCAATCCATTCCCACTATAACGTCAAAGCTACCAATAGCAAAAGGTACAAGATCTATTCTTAGCTTATGGCCAGACAGTCCTAGAGTGCAGTCCTCTACTAAGTGTGTTGTATCTAATAGCTTGCCATTCGTTAGTTCAACAGTGTATTTAGCATTCAAAGGTGTTTTCTTAGCCTTTATTAGTCTACAGAATTTATTGGAGATAAAACTCCTTTCCGCACCAGAGTCAAATAGAACATTTGCGAAGTAATTGTTGAGAAGAAACTTACCGGTTATAACGTTTTGATCATTCCTTGCTTCCCCTGAGCTCATGACAAAACCTCGACCGTGTCCGCCATTCCCACCATTTCCGCCGTTGTTTCCACCATTATTATTGTCGCGGTTATTTTTGTTGCCAGAGTTGTTGTTCCTCTTCTTCAGTTGGGGAAAATCTTTCTTCATGTGACCTGGCTTCCCGCACTCAAAGCAGCCACGCGGGTTTTCATTGGTGTTGTTGTTTCTTCGCTTTTAAAGCTCGCCCCAGCAATTCTTAGCTTCATGGCTGGGCTTTCCACACCGCTCACAGTTGCCACTCGTCTTATAGTTGCCGGAGTGGTGGATGTTGCATCGGTTATAGAAGGGTAACCTCCCTTTATAACAACCTTGGCCTTGACCACTGTTGCCTTGGCCACCATTGTTGTTACGGTTCTGATTGTTGCTACCGTGGTTGTTTCCGTTATACCACCCCTGGAGTGGTCATGACGCTTGTTGGAGTGATGGGAATTTGAAGACCTCCCTGCAGAATTTCCAACCCCGGTGCTAACCGGTTCTTCTCCACGCTTTCTTTTCCCATGAAGAGCAGTCTTGGGGGTCTTCTAGGGTCGTAGAGTCCCCTGCTCTATAGCTTGGTCAGTCAGTTTGTGCGACAGCCGGATCGCCTGTTGCAAGTTGGCAGGGTTTGAGGAAGTAACCATGCCCTTGATTTGTGGAACGAGACTGTCCACGAAATGCTCAATTTTCTTGTAATCAGCATCTACCATGGTTGGACACAAAAGTGAGTACTTGTGATATCGATCAGTGTAGTCTTCAATCTCAGAACCAATCATCTTCAAGTTTTGAAACTCGACCTCCAATCTCTTCACCTGGTCACGGGGGCAGTATTCCTCCATGATGGCGTCCTTGTGTTCTTGCCATGTCATCGAATAGGCGGTGTCTAGCCCGAGCATCTGGACTTGAGCATTCCACCAAGTAAGGGCGGAGTCTTCTAGAGTGCCTGTTGCATACTTCACTCGATCGCTATTAGGACAGTGGCTCATGGAGAAAACCTTCTCTGACTTTTCCAGCTAACGGAGCAGACCCACCACCCCTTCGGTGCCTTTGAACATCATGGATTTGCACCCCATGAACGATTTGAACGAACATTGGTTTTATCCTGAATTCATTATGAAAATTCACTTTAGAATTTCTACCCTTAGGTTACAAGGTTTTGGTTAGAGAAAAGGAAAAAACAATATACCCTATATTTATTTCATTGATTCCTTACTTACCGTTATTATTGTTGTTGTTGTTCTGGTTCGCCAGGGCTGCGACAATCCCCTGGTTAACCAGGTTTTGAATTTGAGCCGGTGTCATTTGTTGAGGGTTGTTCACGTTGTTTCTGCGTGGAGGCATGGTTCTGATAGCATACAACCATTAATGAATAATATGTCCATATTAAATTCATTACACATGTTATAATTGCCCATATAATTATTTTCACACAATCCACAGGTGTAAACAGAAGGAGAAAGAAGACACAATCATTATAATTAAATTCAAACCACAATTGTCACAAAATTTCAAACCATTACAATTTAAACAAAACATCCACAATTGTCAAATCAAACAGAACGATATAAGTAGGAAATGAAGATAAATATAGTGGGATGAGTCAAGAGTCAGTGATGATAGAATCATCGTCAGAATCTCCTGCTGGCTCGCCCTCTGGTCTTCATTAGGATCTTCTTCTGGATCCTCCTCGGGGTCTTCATTAGGATCTTCTTCTAGATCTCCTCTGGGTCTTCATTAGGATCTTCCTCCATTGGTGCCACCTCCTGGATGGGAGCTGCAGGTATTGGGATCCCCAAATGAGCCTGTATAGCAGCCAGTTGTTCAGTCAGTTGATTAATAGCCACCTGCTGGGATGCTATAGTGGCTTGGGCTTCCTGGAACTACTGCATCATGTTAGTGGGGTCAAGACGAGCACTGAGGTTATAGAGCGCTCCCCTTACTCCATTCACTTCGAATGCCAATTCATTGTGGGATGTCTTACTCACCATGGTCTCTTCTAACCGGTGGATGTCCTCTTGTTCTATTTTCTGGTTTACTATTACTCTCCTCATTGTATCCTCTAAGCCAACAAGGATGCCGGCGACCACTTGATGTAGGTTAAATGGTTGTGGAGGGTTCAGCAGTGTGAGCATGTGGTATTTCTCCAGGAGCCAATAAGGAGTGACTCTGATCCAGCTAAAGTCGTTCTGAGGTGGTCGGGGTGTAAGGAGGTGTCATTCCCATTCGTAGTCTTCCCGAGTATACGGGATAGCTGGGTTGGATGAGGATGTCTCATTCTTTTAAGCTTCTTCTCTCAGGACTTTCTTTCCGTGTGTATTGTCACATCGTGCCATACTATAAATCCCAGGCAGACATACAACAAAACAAAGCAAAATAAAAAAAATCTACATGAGTATTGTTCTCGGCATGCGGGGTCAACATTATATAAAAAAATTACGCTTTTGGGAGTGTTTGTAACTAATGAGTCGTAAAATAGTTACAGTCTAGAAATCTTTTCTTGTTTGTAATTACAAAATTTCTAGTTCGCCGTAACCAATGGCTCTGATACCAATCTGTCACACCCCCCAATTTACCACTAACGGAGTTTTACCGTGTGGGGTGTGATACAGATAAGAATCCAAGTTATTAGTTACCTTGCCAACTACTGGGTTATAAATATAAATCAGAGTAATGCATTTTAACAAAACAATTAACATATGTTCGTTACTCCAGTTATTGACAGATTTGCACACCTTTCATGTATCAGAAAATTGAGTGACCAAACGGGGTTCTTTTCACGTGAGGCCAGTGGCATTTTAAAGATAAGACTAATACACAACTTCAGGAAAAAGAATCACTTAATTTCACTCAAACGTTAGTGAGTTATGCCATACCAAAGTCGGTCCAATTTATCAAACAAAATCAATTAACAGCATCCCATACCCCCACTTCTCGACCGTATAACTCGAGCAATACTTTAAATTAAATTGCAAACTTTCCAGATCACCAGTTAATTGTTTTCCCAACCTTTTTCACGTTTTAAGTTTTTCCATTAAGCCAATTTTATCTAATTTTATCTATCCGAAATTTTAACACAAAACAGAAACTCAGATTTTCAACCGTTTCGTGCACCAAACTTCTGGTGCATGATTGGATGACCAAACAGAGGTCTCTTCATGCAAAAGAGCATTCGTTAGAAAGCTAAGACTTCCATCTTTCTTATGGTTCAGAAATAAAGGTCTTTAGACCATTATTGATCGAGTTATGGCCCGAGAAAGTCGACACAAGAATCTGCCAGATTTTGGAATACACAATACATAGCAAGAAAGCAATTTTTAACACACAGTAAACCACATGTTTTCATGTGGATTTCCTTTCCTAGACTCTAGGGTTTATGTACTAACATATAAAGCAACTTGAAAACGTTTTTGGGGTCTTGAGTTGAAGAGAATACAACAGCAAACAAGTCTTGAGAGTCTCCTAATCCACGTAGCAAGAACAAGAGATGAAGATTGCTAGAGACGGGTTGAAGAAAGGGAGAGAGATGGGAGAGGGCAGAATTTCGGTGATGGGAGGGAGAGACAAAGAACCATATTTTTTTTCTTTAGGGTTTAGAGGAGATTGTGATTTGATCCTAGTTTCCTAAAGTCACACAGCTTGGAGAGGAAGCTATCTTGGAGAACAAGTTGGCTTGGGAGGGGGGGGGGGGGGCTAACTTGCAATTTTCGGCCCTTAAGGCCTCATGGCCGAAAATTTTAATTATTAATATTTTTTTTTAAAGCTAACTTATGTACTAAGTAATTACATACATGTCACATTTTTATTTAAGTGCTACTGTAACATCCCAAAATCCGCTATGATTTATATATGATTTATACCGAGGTACGGGGGGTTATTTGGCGAAGTATTTTGTTTTAAGTGATGACTTCTATAATTAATCAATATTTTTATTAGTTACTAAAGTATAAGTGACTAATAGAGTATGTCATAAAAGATGAGGGTGTTTAGTGTAAATTGAAAATTAGTGGTCCTTAACTTGACATAGGACCTTTATAATGAAGGGGAAGAAGAAAATCTAGATTTTTCTCTTGAAAGAGATCGCATATGCGATGTGGAGCAAAGGGGAGAGCTAGGTTTGGTCATAATCAGTTTTCGCAAGCTAAGAAAGGTGGAGTTGGATAAAAAATTCGAAATCTAGAGAGACTTAGCAAGCACTATGCGATTTTCTTCTCTAGTTCCATCTTAATTTCTCAAGTAAGTATTTCTCATCTTCTTGTATGCTTAAAATCCGAATGACATAAGAGAAAATGGAAGTTTTGAGCTGTAAATTTGTGTTGTATGTGTTGCATGATGAATATATGAAGTCTTGTATACTTACATACTAAGTTTGGTGGCTTAAACATCAAGTTTTGGGTGGGTGAAACCCCATATAAGAATTTATGTATAAATATTGGGGGTTTTAAAGTTATGTTGATTATTGGAAAGAATTCATGCGTGTAGTAGTTAGAAATGAGCTATTGATGGGTATAGATATGAGAAATTGTGAGTAGTTCTTAATATGCATAGTTGGGTTGGAAACTTGAATCAAGCAAGTGTAAATATTATGGTTAAGTTTACATGCACGCCATGTGTTAGATGAAATATCAAAGAGAGGAATAGAACTTATAATTTGGTGAATTGTACCAAATAAAACATTGCGTGACACACTTGAATGTTTTGGATTGTTAAAGTATAAGATTATCAATCTAAATAATCAAAAAAAAAATTATAGGTGAACATGGTGGAAGCTCAAGCCATCAAGAAATGCCAAAATGGAAGACTTGAGGTAACGTTTAAGAGTGTTTAATTTTGTTACAAAGTATGCAATTGGGATAGTGGTTTTCTAGCATGGATAACTATGCCATATAGACTAGAAGTAATGATGAACCGATTGTTTATGCTAATAAATGATGAAATGATGTTAGATAGTTATGACTCGTTTGGGTTAAGAATGAATAAACGAAGAATGTTATGTGATTCTGTGTAATACGACCCGTTTGGTTAATAATGCCTAAATGAAATATGTTGTGTGCAAATATGTATAATACGACCTGTTTGGGTAAGAATGCATAAATGAAGTATGTAGTATGTGAATATGTGTAATTTGACCCATTTGGGTTAAGTGTGCATAAGTGAAGTATGCTGTGTGCAAATAATTATAATATGACCCGTAGGGGTAGAGATTGTAAAGAATGACCCGGTTGGGTAGAATTATAGCAAATGACCTGTTTGGGTAAGATTGTAATGAATGACCCATTTGGGTAAGATTGTAATGAATGACCCGTTTAGGTAAAGATTGTAAATAATGAACCGGTTGGGTAGAATTGTAGCGAATGACCCATTTGGGTAAGATTGTAATGAATGACCCGTTTGGGTAAAGATGTAAAGAATGACCCGGTTGGGTAGAATTATAGCGAATGACCCGTTTGGGTAAGATTGTAATGAATGACCCGTTTGGGTAAGATTTTAATGAATGGCCCGTTTGGGTAAAAATTGTAAGAAGTGACCCGGTTGGTTAAAATGACCCGTTTGGGTAAGATAGTTAAAATGACCCGCTTGGGTAAGATGGTTAAAATGACCCGTTTGCGTAAGATGGTTAAAATGACCCATTTGGGTGAGATGGTTAAAACACATGTTTGGGTAAGATGGTTAAAATAACCCGTTTTAGATAAGTTGGTTAAAATGACCCGTTTGGGTAAGATGGTTAAAATAACCCGTTTGGGTAAGATGGTTTAAATGACCCGTTTTGGGTAAGGACGAATAACACCAAAGTGTGTTTAAGCAAAGTATGTATCATGACCTGTTTGGGTTAAGTTGAAATAGAAAGATATGTTAGATGTTAGATATAATACCAAGGGTGTTTATGAAAAGTGTGTATCATGATCCGTAGGGTTAAGTCAAATAAAATGTTATTGTTAAATGTTAACAAGTGCAGAATATCGAGTGTGAAACCTTCGGGTAAGTAGAGGATTATGATCAATCATAACCCAAGAAGCGCCTTAGGATGAAAGTGTGCCCTTTGTCATGAGACACTTATGTTAATGGAAAGATGTTAAACGTTTATTATGATGCTAGAAGTTAAAGCGGTGATTATGGTGGACTATGTGCCTTTTTCTTGTCTTCCTTGATCATCATACCTTTAGTTGTGTAAATGTAGACTCAAATGCTATTAAAGAAGGTATGAGGTGTGGAATGATCATAGTTGACTACTTGGTATGTTAGGTAGTTAACGAGTCGATAGGTTGAGAGTAACATTATGATAATTTCCAACTTGTTACTTGATGAGTTCAATGTTGGATTACATGGAAACCATGTAAAATTGTGTGTGATGATGCTTTGACTTAAGGGTGAAAAGTTAGGTTGGAAAAACTACATTAAAAGATAAAAACATGAAATTTTGGCTAAGTATGGGAAAACAGACAGAATATCAAAACGGCCGTTTCGGAATCCATCGCGGTCGTCTTGAGCTGCTGTTGTGAAAAAGAAAAAAATGAAATTTTCGGTTGATGCTTGTTCCATGATTTCACTGGGGCATTAGTTGAATTGTGTTTCATAACACTAAGTTTGTTCACGTTTCCCTTGATCATAATACTCTTAGTTATGTACAAGGTGAATATATGTGTTTTAGAGTTGACCATGAGGCGTGTGGAATGAACCTAACTGCTTCCTGGTAAGATAGGTAGTTAACGGGTTAACGGGTTGGGAATTTGATTAGATTAAACTTTCCAATTCGTAGACTCCAAATGCTGTTACGAAATGATTAAGAGTCATGGAAATTGTTGTTCAAAGAGCATGTGATGTAAATGAATGGTTAAGTTGGGTAAGTGGTGGTGGGAAATGAAAACCTGCAAAATTTAGAGTAAGTATACGAACTTGAAAGATTTTGGCTGGGCCCTGGAAATCACGCTCCAAGCGTATCGCTTGGAGCTGATCTCATGGGAAGCGATACGCCTAGTTCCCTTGCGTATCGCGAGGTACTAGGTTTAAACCTACGCGATACGCGACACTCTAAAGGGGGTGAATTCTTGTTATTTGTTTAGCATACAATGTAATTGTGTATGTTTAATGATTATAGGCCATTATTTGCTACTACGTTACTGGTGAATGATGGCAGGTAACAAGTAGGAAGGGTAAACGGGTCTGGATTGAGCATGCCGATGAAGAACCGAACACCAATGGGAATTTTGTGGAGACGCATTTCGTTTCTACTTTTGTTTAGCTTAAAACTGTGTACTCTGATGTTTCATTCTAAAGACGAATAACAAACGTACTAAGTGGGTGTTAAAGGTTATTTTGGTCAAGTATGGACCCACTTATAAAAAATTTTCTGGGTCATCTTTTATAAACTTAAATCTACTTAAAGAGGTGGTAGGGTGTCACAAGTTGGTATTAGAACCACGGTTTGAGGGATTCAAGTTTTGTGGGGGACACTTGAACTCAAACCAAGTGCTCATGGAATGAAAAGGGTGTTCGGTTCAAGGCTCGATCGTGTGACCCAGTAAGTAATCTGAATATTTTTTTTTGGATTGTATTACGTAAGATTTGGATTACAACGGATACTAATGGTGGTGAAATTTAAAGATGTGTAAATGTTGAAAATGTGGAAATCTCACATGTATATAATCATGTAGGAAAGATGTGTAAATGTTGAAAATGCGGAAATCTTACATGTATATAATCATGTGGGATAGATGTGTAAATGTTGAAAACGTGGAAATCTTACATGTATATAATCATGTAGGAAGGATGTGTGAATGTTGAAAAATTGTAAAATCTTACTAGTGCTTGCATGTAGGATAACGTGTGCTACATGATTATGTGATGAAATTCTACTTGTATTAATAAAGTAGAAAGAGGTATGCTATAGGGGAATAGAATGTGGAAATTCTACATGTATGATTAATGTAGAATATGTATGATGATATTAAGTGTGATGAGATTCTACTTAGATTAACTATGTAGAATAAAGCATGTGTATAGGATAAAAGTGATGAACCTCTACTTTTGTTGACTAAGTAGGGTAATATGTGTTAAAATTCTATTTTTATGTTAACGAAATAGAAAATATATGATTTGTATGTAATTGCATTCAGGAGTCTACTTCGTATTAAACAAGTAGAGAAATAAATGTTGTAAGTATTACGTAGAGATGACTACTTGTGCAAACCAAGTAGGAGGATGGATGGATGAAATTCGATAGTAGGCAATGACACCGTATGCGTATAAACGCGTCAAGATGATAAGTATGAGTTAATGTATAAGGTTGAATAATAATCTATTAGCTGACTGGTGTCATA
>JBCNJP010011247.1:0-17529 GCA_039602395.1 Deinandra increscens subsp. villosa
ATGCATATCCTGCTCATCAATAAACGGATGATTATGCTTTTCAACAAATTTCTTCACTTACCACAAATTGCATTCAAACACCACACACATCTCTGCCTTGCATCCGACTCTTTTAGACACACTAATTCTGGATGCCTTTTGCCTAGCAGTGTCATTAAGTGTGTCAACCTTCTTTTTTTTATTAAACCCTTCCTGAGAACATACAAACTGTTTCTGCGTGCTAGCACCAAATCGATCATGTCTCTCGGTAGACTTACGCACACTAAATCCAGAAATTCTAGCATAATACTGATAATATTTTAATGCATGGTCAAGCGAGACGAATAACGTTCCTTCATACGGTTTATTCTTCACTGGAACATCGGGGATATAGAATTTTTCACCAGAGTTAGGGGACGTCACCTCAATACCAACAACCTTGTGCACGTAAATATCTATCACATAAACGCCATATCACGTTAGTAAAATAAAAATCGTAACAAAAATCATAACCTACGAAACAAACAAAACTGAGTTACTTCTTAAAATAAAAACGCCATACTACCAAAATCATAACTCAAACTACGTTCTATTACACATACACAAATCATAACTACACATAAAACAGAACTGATATACTTCTTAAAAATAAAAACGCAATAATCGATCACTGTATAACAAATCAAAGAAAAAAAATGTAGATCGCTTGATCGCGAATCGAATGTATGAAAGATAACTAAAAAAACGGAAACATATTACCTTCAAACGAGTTCTCAGAAGAATTCTCCATCACAATTTTACTCCAAAACTAAAATGATCAGCGTAATCGAAAATCGGAAACTGATTTAAAGGACTCCGTTATGATAAGAAATACACCTTGATCACCCCCTAAAAATAGATTGTGATCTCTTTCCATAAAATACGGTAATGCAGTTACGCGATAAAAAATGGGAGGGAAAACAAAAAATTTAATTAATAGGACCATAATGCCCCTCCGTGTGATTAATTAGTGAAAATAGTAATTATATTAAAAACCGTAAGATGGAGGGCTGAGATTAATCCGTAGGTGATGTAGGGGAATTTGCTTGATGTAATTTACCCCAAATCTATATATATATATATATATATATATATATATATATATATATATATATATATATATATATATATAGGGAGAGGATCATTTGAGAACCAAATTGGTTTGAGAACTTTTGAGAACCATTATAAGTCACTAGTTTATATATATGAAAATCCCCCCATGAATTTGAATGCTTCCCCCCTGAAAATTAGTGGCTCAGAATGGTTCTCAAAAGTTCTCAAAAGAAAAAGTTCTCATTTGAACTTAGCCCTATATATATATATATATATATATATATATATAATGGACTTGAAAAAAATTCTAGTGCCCCTAAATCCATTGGGTCCGGTGCATGGGATGAGGTTGCGCCTCCCTAGCACCGACCCTGTTCATGATATAATCAACCGTGTTCCATGCAAAATGAATATAGAATGTTTTTTTGTCTACCTTAATGTCGATCTTTCTATACGCAAATAAGGCCTCAGATTTAACAAAATAAAAAATAAAACAAGTTGAAGTTGTTCAATCAACAACAATCATGCCGGTCTTGTGGACAGGCAGAGAAAGTCCGATGATTGAACGAAACACCAAAGAAAATAAAGCAGACCCTCAATTGAACAACTATCAGGTCGATACTCACATATACGTAGAGATAGTCCAATTATTTGAGAAAACAAAGAAAATCAAACGATTTAAATCTTTCAAAATGAACACATGTATACACAGTGACTAATCATATTCTTTTTCACATCTCTATTTGTATAGATCATAAAGTATGCTTCAAGATGTTGTCCACTAAGGTTAAGCATATCATTTAGTGTATATCACATTTGCATACTTTTTGATTTGCCGATCCTACCTAGCACATCAAACAATAGTCTTATGACTTTTTCATCAACTATATCCATGAGTCAGACACGTTAGCCAATGTACCATCATTTCTCAATTTTTTTGGATCTATCAATTTCTCATTTTCCCATTTCTTTTATCTTTTGCAATGCTATTTTCTCCCCCTAAAATGAATCTCTATTATTGTATTTTTCATTATTTAAATGTAAAGACACTATTTTAGCTTTTCCGATTTTCTCCCCTAAAACTATAACTGAAATCTAAAGAAAGAAAATTGATCAACCGACACGGATACCTTCCAGTTTTTAGATTTTAAAAATCAGATTGAGATTTTAAATCTTTGAACTTTAAGTTAAGCAGATTCTCCACTATTAGGAACCTTTCAAACACCGATAGGTCTTCTTGAAAACATGCACACACCAGTAAAAAAATGATTAGTTTTTAAACGGACCCGGGCCCTTGGCTACAGGTCGACCAGTATCTTCAGAGCCCTTGGGAACCACCTTGGGTCTCCACCTTCACTGTTTTATATTAAAATTTTGAAGATTATTATCAAAAATCATAGTTGAACGCTCACCCACACCTTTACCCTAATTGTTCTTTTAAAATTTTAAAGATGTGAGTTTGGACTTATCAAAAATTTTACACCACCTTAGCGTTTGTATCAACAAATGGCATTCTGCCTTTACCACTTGGAGCATCAACTTCTTTGACCTTACTTGTATGTTTGAGCATATTCATATGCTACAGAGTGTCTCGTGTATTGTATCTAAGTGAGCATGCCTTTGTGAGTTTTAGTGTCAACTAACCAAATGGTTGGGAGCCAACTAAATGAGTTTAGAAGTTTAACAAGAATTAGAAGAAATCGGATGAACCGGGTATGGATTTGATGATTGATTCTCGATCCTCCGATGATTCTCCTCGTTCCCAGCTCTCTTTTGCCTCTGAAAATTGCCTCTGGTTCGTCCCTAGCGGTCTGGAAGTCGTGATATCTCGATTAGAACCCTAAAAAGTGATTTTATATCGACTCCTCTAAGTTTCCGGAATCGAGGCCTCTACGCGTATCGCGTAGAACATGAACTTCCCCATTCGATACGCCTAGTACCTAATAAACGAAAAATTAGTCGGGTTTCGTCGACTTTGACTTTTGTTGACTGGCTAACCTACGCGTATCGCATACTTGCTCCCTTGGGGTAGGCGATACGCCTAGACCCTTTTTGCAGCATCACTTTATATTTTTCTTCTTTTGCTCCTTCTTTCACCGCTTCACTTCGTAGGCTCGGGAATTTATTAAACACCTACAAAAACACATAAGTAAAGACTCACAAGCACAGACTTAACTTAAAACAAACTAAAACTAATAAAAACCGACTCAAATTGACTCAAATGAATAAAGTAAAGACCCGGAAATTAGAGATGTGTTTGCACACATCTAACATCCCCACACTGACTCTTTTTTCGTCCTCAAAAAATACTAAAATGGAATCATAACCAGGACTCAACCTCTAACTTATTATTTCGATTTCAATTCACATTTTCAATTTCTCATAAGCATATTATCAACCTTATAGCCTAGTTCGATTACCAGTATTTCTGTCCGATTAAACCCAAACACCAACCTTTCAGCCCCAAATGCATCAAATTAATTACTTAATTTAGCCATCATTCTACTTAATGTGTCCCACACTTAAAAATCGCAACTTTACCTTAATCCCGTCTCAAGATTCAAGACACAGGTTAAACCATTTAGATTTTCCTACCTTAGTAACTAAAACGATAGATGTCTCAAAAATGATGGAATGATGGATGAATGGTCTGCTAATTTTATATATATATATATATATATATATATATATATATATATATATATAGGGAGAGGATCATTTGAGAACTAATTGGTTGTGAGAACTTCTGAGAACCATTCTAAGCCACTAGTTTATATTATGGAAAACCCCCCTATGAATTATAATGGTCCCCACCTGAAATTAGTGGTTGAGATTTGGTTCTCAAAAGAAAAAGTTCTCATTTGAACATAACCCTATATATATATATATATATATATATATATATATACTAGCCGTGTGCCCGCGCGTTGCGGCGGCGACAGTGTATAGCGTGTTATTCGTCATTTGTTCGGGCGCTACGACAGCACGACAATTTACATCGCGGTATTCGTTTCTGTTAGCACAATGCGGCCTGATGACAATTTACAACACAGTACTCATTTCTTGTGTGCACGAGGTGATGACGGTGACATTTTACAACGCGGTACTCGTATTTCTATCCGCGAGATGCAACGACGACAAGAAATTTTCAAACTACAATATACCTTAAAAGATGTCAAATGAGGCACATTTAATGCTACCTTACATGTGTTGTTTCATGGTTAAAATAAAATCATTTTTCTAGTGAGAGTTCTAACTTTAAATATCTATGTTTCAGTTTGTTTTCTTCCTTTAGATAAACACATGTATCTCGTGGCTTTGTTGAGAACCACCTTGAAATGATTCTAAAATCGAGTTAAACCGAATAACTTGCTACTATCAAATAAATCGAGTTAAACCAAAATATCTTCAGTAAAATGGTGCTATATGTTCTGATTCAGAAGAAGTCGTACAAAGCAAATTAGCATTTGACAATTTAAAACCACTCATAATAATATCAGTTTATAGAGCGTCATTCGTCATTTGTTGGCATGTTATGGTGGCGCGACAATTTACAATGTGATATTAGTTATGAATATCTAAAATTAAATGATAGGAACACACGATTAAGGTTTGAGTAACTGGTCATAAATATATATAATTTAATTGATGCTTCTTTAATTCAAGTATTTTACTTACCATTTATTTGAAGAACTTAGAGATTGAATGAAGAACTTAGTGATAAATTCGCTTAATTCTTCTATTTGTTTTAAATTGTTAACCAGTTAGGCAAATATCCATAAAAGCTTCAAAGTAAAAGAGGTATTTCTTAAGCCATATATTTCTTACATACCCAGCTTATATTAAGCCAGCAAATATAACTTGGACCATATACAACTTATATTCACCAGGTATTATAACTATAAAATTTAGATGGCTAAACTGATGTCCCAAGCCCCAACTCCATATGTCAATATAGCACTGCCCATCTCTCTTCTTGTCCTGCTTTTCAACATGAACCTACTTTCTACATCCACCTGAATATCATCCTCTATGAAGTCCGAACCAACATTTAGAAGAACCCAAAATTCCTTAAAACATAGGTCCACGTGGGCTGGCATGACCAACCCCCCACCCGACACGAAATGAAACCACAACATACGCGAAAAAAACACACCGAGCTTTTCTTTTGTTTAGCAGCTCTTCTTAGAAGAGACACAACACTTTTCAACATGATTATGTTTTAGTAAATAAAATAGAAGCATAAACCAACAGATAAACACTCAAAAATAGAAACAGAAGGCTACAAAGCAGCGAGCAAATTTCGCCACCATAACATGTTAACATTATCCGTTCTATTTTATTTCAATACCCAAACATTGTTATTTCATCTTACCAAGCTAACCCCTTGAAGAAAAATTATCGATGAAGTACTACACATAAAAATAGAAGTAAATAATCAGGTCACCTTGGAGTTGAATGCAAAGGAAGATTCAGAGACAATGCAGATCGAAGCTGCAAGAAATTACGTATCATTATTGACAGGTTGGCCTCTTATTACTCAAAGCAGCTGGAATCATTTTACAATTACTAACCCATTTGTATTATCACATGCACATTTCTTACTTTAGCAAATAGTAAAAGATACTAAAAATTACTTACGACGTGAAACTGTCGATAGTGCAAATAACTCCTCCAAACCAGATTTAGTCAAGAACATAGTGCAAATAACTCCTCCAAACCATCATTGCAGCTTGTCAACTCCTGCATTCATCTTCAAAAACATATATCTTATAAACAAATGTAAACCAACTTACAAGTTACATTTGATGAACCAGATTTACAAATTTAAGAGTTTGATTAGTTATGAATATACCTCTATATGGGTTTCTCCATGATATAACTTTGTACACCAGACCCCAAGATGATCTGCATGATTAGACAACAAGATTAACATAGATCCTTAACACCCATAACAATTTTCTATGTAAACATATTTAAATTTCCAACACTTTGCTTTGTAGACCTAGAATCATCACAAATTCTTTCACCATAAGGTCAAAATTCTACACTGAGAAAGGTTTGAAGTCTGAATCTGTGATTTATAAAATCATCACAGATCCATATGAAACAATGATAGGTATAAAGTAAAATAAAACTTATGTGGGTGGTGTTAGGATATGAAACTGCATCTATGATTCACAAATGTGTAATCATATGGTGCTAGGATATGAAACTGCAAGAATAATGTTTCCTAGCCAACATGAGTTATGAAGTTAGTGTGAGGGTGAAGTGCAAGACAAGTGAGTTCCAAAAAAGATAAAGTACAATCCCTAACAAAGATGATGCAACTGGGAAAAGAAACCTAACATCCACATAAAATTTGCTGCAGACATGCTCTATTATAATAAACACACAGGCCAAGACCTACAAACATGATATGTAGTTTGGCCCAACACAACCAAAAGTATATCAAACAGTACCAAAATAACTGAGTTAATATGTTGGAAAAAAGATGGACAGATGGAACAAAAATGAGTTAAAAGGTACCTGGACAAAATTTATCTAGCGTACATCAGAAACCAATAAGGCCAAAATGCTCTTGGGTGAATCCTTAGAGCGAGTGAAATTCCGAACATGTCTACGATGAAAAAAGAAACTTCAATTTAATCCCTGAAATTGAAATAGCCAGACATCGTATACCCATTAGATTCACTATATCACACCCACTTTTGTAATCCCTAACTTATTGTTCAATCACATTAAACAAATCAGAATTAAACAAAAGATTGGTGAAGAACACATCAATTTTAGAGAAGCAACGAAATTACAAAACATACCCCGAAAGTTGTATAGATTTGTTACCAAATAAACACCAAAACAGAACCAATAGTACAACTAAATTGTAATTAGATGCAAGATAAATTATATATGACTACCATTGAAATAAACACCAAAACAGAAACATATGACTATTATTGAAATAATATCACTTTTGATCTTCAATCCTGTTTAAAATAATCATTTTCTAAAATAAGGATGTTAAGATACTTGTTGGGATAAAGAAACATGTCTAGAAACTTAACATTTGAATTGGCTGACAATCAAAGGTTTACACAAAATAAAAAATAATAAAAATAATAATAAAAATAGAACCGTTCAATCCATTCAGGAGGAATTTCCAAAATAGAACATACACCAGATAAGAACACAAAGGATTTGGTCACGATTAACATGTGTCTATGAAGCTATGTGTGTGTGTTCTTGAGAAGCATACAAAATCAAAAGAACTTTTCCATGAATTAGAAAAATTCTATTTAGAATCTGTAAGTTCTTTGAACATCCATTTGTGACATTTATGAGAGGCAACTGTCCCCATTAATTTGCATTTAAAAAAACCAAGCACAATCAAAAACCATAAATCAAAACTCAGATCCAGTTTGCCTTTACTGAGCTTTACCTGGACACTTGCCTTCCATCATAATGTTATCAAAATCCTCTCCTCCAAGAAATGTATCACCATTAGTCGCTTTCACCTGTTCAGAAAAAATAAATTAATATAATACATGACTTAGAATTACATGCCTCAAGCGACATAATTGCATAGAGCACAAAATGCCATGTTATATACAATTGTATCTCTTGAAGATTATTCTCGTCTATGACCCTGCTCAACCTAAACCCCATACCATTATATAATTATAGAACATAATTTTAATACTAATATGCATCCCCTCCTCTATACAATATTTCCAAAAGAAATTACACACCTCAAAAACGTCAAAAGTTCCACCACCAAGATCAAAAACAACAATGAGACCCTCCTTGTTATTGATCCTCTGCACATCTAGACCAGCAATAGAACATAATTTTAATACTAATATGCATCCCCTCCTCCTTATTAGATGTTCAAACAATAGTAAAATAAGCACACTTTTAAGAAATACATAGAAATTAAACAAACAGAAAAGAAACAAATAGAAAATACCATCTGTGTTATAATCGACAAATCCAAAAGTCGGAGAAAATATAAGAAGATTTATGAAATAGAAACAGAAGATTTAATCAAACCTTGAAACAAACTCAGATTTAAGAGATGACAATATTACTTGAGACTAAGATGATGGAAGTAATTTCAAGTGAAAATATGCCACTGAATTGGATAAAAACGAATAAACAATTAGGATACCACAAATATGTTTTCATCGATCAATTTTGCAATTCGAACTATTAGAAAAGATTAGGATTTGTTCAGATGTACCTCCTTTAGAATCGGTCAAGAAGAAAATCATATGAATGACGCTGATGATGTTGATTTCGATCCCCGTTCTTGAGACCGGCGATCTTCTATTTGAACGAAGATTGAAACCTAATCTGTGAAGTTAGTCAGTCAGATTTGAACGACAATCTTCTATTTGAACGT
Organism: Deinandra increscens subsp. villosa; assembly: GCA_039602395.1. Lineage (NCBI taxonomy): Eukaryota > Viridiplantae > Streptophyta > Magnoliopsida > Asterales > Asteraceae > Deinandra > Deinandra increscens. The sequence goes on from JBCNJP010011247.1 coordinate 8,474, forward strand.
TGAAACAAAATGCAGGTACAACAGATATCAAATAAAACTAAAACTGTAAACAAAGAGTAGTTGAGATTAAACAATTTACCTCAAAATCTGATTATACCAAACCCAGATTCTACAAAAACCAAATCGTCCACAGTGAGGGAACCTCAATCAGATTCTACAACAACAAGAATTAAGATAAAAAAACAGAAAATTAAATGGACTCACATAAAAGAACGATGGAGGAGCAGAATCAGTTTGGGCGCTACATAGAAGAACGATGGAGGAGCATAATTACCTGAAATCGGATTTCGAAACGGAGGATTGCTTCTGATTTTATAGCCGAGCAGAAGCCCTAACGATCCTCAATCCTGGCCTTCCGATCAGTAATCATAGCTAATTAACGAAGACGATGAGAGTTACCAGCGATGGCCAATTGAAGGGAGGAGAGATGGTGGAGAAGCGTTGTTCACGAAGGCGGCGCGCTCTGATGGTTGTGGTTGTTCGATGGAAGCGTGATATGAGATTAAATGCAGAAAAAGTCAGTTAGGATAATTACTAATTTAACCTCACTTTTGTTGAACGGGATTAACCTTTGTAAAGCAGTTTGATGGTGCTTTATTTTTCATGCTTTAAACCCTTGTACACACAGCATAAACTCTTGTACGCGTCTTAAGGATTAAGCATTTTTCATGACGAAAATGCCCTTTAGGGCAATATGTATTATATATAGTAATAGATATATATATATATATATATATATATATATATATATATATATATATATATATATATAGGGTTAGGTTCAAATGAGAACTTTTTATTTTGAGAACTTTTGAGGACTAAATTTTAACCACACATTTCAGGGGGAACCACTACAATTCATGGGAGGGGGGATACATGTAAATAAACTTGTGGCTCAAATTAGTTCTTTTTAGTTCTCAAATCAAATTGGTTCTCAAATGATCCTCTCCCTATATATATATATATATATATATATATATATATATATATATATATATATATATATATAATTGATAATTAGGTTATGGAAATTGATCCACAGACCAAAAAGTATAGCAAAAATTGTCAATGGAGTCCCACTTTCAAGTTTCAACCATTGCAGAAATGCGGAAGTAAGGAAAAACAATAAAAGCTAATTAGTTGTTTTTATTATAAAAAACGTGGCCAATTAATTAGTGTATATCAAATTTGAAATTTGCAACTACTCGTACTCATCCATTTTTTATGAAACAACTGAATGGATATATTATTCTACTAGCCAGTGTAACATCCCGAGTTTTAATATATGAAAATTCCGTTAACAATTGACATTGCCTTGTTATGTGACCAAATTGTTCCTTATATGTTATAGTACTTGCCATACTATAGAAACTTGGGGGTTAAATGTTAAATGTTAAGGTTTAATTAGATTTGACCAAAACCTAAACTAGAGGGGCCAGGGATGTAAATAAGGAGCAAAAACTAAACAAAATAGGGGAGGAGGAGGAGGAGATCGCAGATTGCGATCTCTGTCTCGACCCCAGCCCTCTCCTTCCTCCTTCTTCCCAAATTCTGCATGATGAGGCTATGGCTGTGATTTTGGTGCATTATAATTGAAAATTTGAAGTGCTCTCAAGCCCTAAATTCGTCCTTGTAACAAGTAAGTGAAACCCCAAGTATTTGCATGTGTAGGTCACGAAAATTAGGGCCTCAAATCTGCAAATTTGTGATGTAATATGAATCTTATGATGTTAGGAACTTCATATGTTACTTAAATCCCCATTTTGATTGTGGAATTGGTGAAGTAGTCACCAAAAATCCTATGCTTGAACTTCCATGTTGCATGACCTCATAGGATGTTTGAGAAATTGTGTCCATTGCTTGAATTGTGTATGAGATTAGTGTTAGATGATAAATTTATGATGGATTGCTGATGGAATTCACCGACACTATGCTAAAGGGCCAAGTTGGAGGTTCAAGGGTTGGGTAATTATGGGTGCATCAAAGTATGCACACAAGGTGTTTGACAAAATGCCTCAAAGAGTCAAAATGTGATTAAATACAACAAATTTGCTTGTATTGATGTTGGATGACCATGGGAAGCTACAAGTTCACAAAAATTGAACCAATTAGGTGAAATCATGTGCATTAGCTAAAATGGTTGATGTATGCCTTAGTTGTCATGTTAATGTTGATGATGCATATATATATCTAGATGCAAACGTGATGAACATTGCTTGATTGCCATCCTTGTGAATTAGTAATGTGTTTGAGTAGCTTAGAAGCCATGTTATGGAAACGTGGTAAAAGTGCTACTATGATTAAGGTCCTAACATTGATAGTGACCCATTAGGCAATCAAGGTTTTGAAGGAAGCAATCAAGCTCACGCCGGTGGAAGTGGATCGTCAAGCAATCGAGGTAACGTACATCTTGTTCGTTACACTAGTAAGTGATAATTATAAACATCTTACATTTGGTTATGGACCATAGTGGGTAGAAAAGAATAAGTCTTCACCTCATGAGGGAATAAATGGATTCTCTCATAGGGGAAAAGAGGAAGTGGCTTAGTCAACCAAATTGGGTTGATTTGCCTACACTCCTCATGCTTTTGCCTTCGGATAATTGACCCGAAGATACCTCAAGGGCTAATTGGGTTCTTGGTGTATGGCAAGGGTGGTTATACACATATGTAAGATGTCCAATTCTAATTAGTATTCTAGGATTCCTACATAGGTGACATGGATACGTTGTAATTGGAATGCTCCTTAAGGATCATTGAAATTCATATGATATAAAAGGTAGGAGTCATGAAGTAATCTGATATATTGTGAACATGCCACTAGTGAATGTGCAAGGTTTGGTTCATTTGTAATCCCGGACGAGTTGTAGCATGGGTTGGCCCTTAACGGGTCAACCGGGTAAGGTAAAGGCAAGGTAACGATGGGTAATTGGTCCATGTTTAAATTTTAGAGTCTAGTAAGTTTTTGGAGCTTAAACCATGTGTTGGTAACTTATGAATCGGTAGAAATCGAATCCGGGCAATTAAGTGGAAAAAGAACCAAGACGGGGTACCGAAACCACAGGTACCACCGTAGCTTACGGTGGCCACCGTAAGCTACGGTGGCCTGCAGCCTGGGCACCCACCGTAGGCCAGCATCAAGCCACCGTAGGCTAGCTGATGCCACCGTAAGCTACGGTGGCCAGCGTAGCTTACGGTGGAGCTGCCTAATTTCTGAAATTTTGCCTCCTTTTTAATGCCTAAACAATGTCCCAACTTGCATTAATGTTACATACTAATGGGGTGTAATTGCACGCAGGTAAAACTACCATGTAGACGCGGATCTTCTCGAGCGCAAGACGAACCGAACACTCGAATTGCCGACTCTTTTGATGTTCATGACTTGTCATAACCATCTTTTGAAAATATTGAACTAGTATTAACTTGCATTTACCACTCACTTGGTTTTGTATATGGTTTCCTATGCAAGTGTTGATGCCACAAACTGTTAAATTTGAACGAAATTTTCTGGGACCACTTTTCAAGTTAAATATTGTTAACGAAATAGTAAAAATAATTTGCGTTGTTACAAGTTGGTATCAGAGCCCAGGTTTGAGGGATTCGAGTGTAATTCGACTCTTGAACTCAAACCCGTGCTCGAGATAATGGCTAAGAGTTCGGTTCGAGCTTCCGCGGAGATCCGGGTACGTGTTAAATCTCTAAATAGATGTATGATTATAGTTCTAGTGTGTGTGATACGGATGGTAACTAAGGGTGCATAGTTGATGCACAACTTGGTAATTTCAGATCATGTACGGGGATGGTGAGTTGCACCGGAACCAAAGATGCGGGAGACGCATGAATAGTTTAAGATGGGTTATGTAAATTGTTATAAACCCATGACCTTATGTGTGACACCCTTGGAACTTGCCGAGGGGAGTCCATAACAACCCTGCTCTAGGCAAGGGGAATTGATATATGAACTAACTGGTTGAATTAAACTCTGTAGTGTCATGACGAACCAAGTTGGGGACGGCTTGACCGAGGAGCAGAGAAACGAGGCCCTTAACGCCCGAATTGCTGAAGAAGTCGGGAGGGCTATTGATGCCGCCCTCCCGGAATACGTGCACAAGATCCAAGAGGATCTTCTTAAGACCATGAATGAAAAGTTTGATGAGTTAAAGGGGGTTATCCTAAATCGAGGGGAGCCCGAAAAGACAAAGAAACGTTGTTCTTTTAACAAGTTCATGGCTTGCAAACCCCCTCACTATTCGGGTGAGGTGGATCCTATTGCTTGCCATCGGTGGATCACCAACGTGGAGGGTGTATTCCGCCGGACCCATTGTGAAGAAGATGATCAAGTGAGTTATGCCACGGGTCTACTTCGGGACCGGGCGAAAGATTGGTGGGATGCAAAGGCCCAAGAAAAAGGGGACGTTGCAATTAATGCATTAACGTGGCCCGAATTCAAAGAAATCTTTACTGAACATCATTGCCCGAAGGCAATGGTGAACAAACTCAAGCAGGAGTTTCTCAAATTGGAGCAGACCGATGACCAAACGGTAGATCAAATCACGGGGATCTACCTTGATCGGGTCAGGTTCTGTGCGGATGTGTTGCCTACCGAAGGGGCAAGGATGTTCTTCTATAGGAACATGCTAAAGCCCAAGATTAAGGACTTTGTGCCCCTAACGAGTTTCAACACGGTGGAAGAAATGATTAACGCTGCGAGGGCTCGGGAACTTGATATCACCCGAAGGGAAGAAACTCGTGAAAGGAGAGGGCCTAATGAGGCACAGTCAAACCCTCCAAAGAAGCAGAGAACGGGAGAATCTCCCAAAAAGAAGGAGTTCAAGGGGGGAAACTCCAAATGCAAGATTTGTGGGAGGGGGCATCCGGGAGAGTGCCTCTTCAAAGATCGACCATGTTTGAATTGTGGCAAAAAGGGCCACCTTGTCTCCAATTGCCCCTCTGAAGTAGTTAGATGCTTCAACTGCTATCAGACGGGTCATAAGAAGCCGAACTGCCCAAAATTGATGGGTGAAGGGTCAAGGACTGGAGGAAAAACTGAAATTCCGCGGGCCACCGGAAGGGCATTCCAGCTAACGGCCGATGAGGCCAAGATTGACCCCAACGTCGTGTCAGGTACTTTTCCGATTAATTCGTTGCCTGCACGTGTATTATTTGATACGGGTGCTAATAGGTCATTTGTCTCAATTGATTTTGTTAAGCACCCTTCATTTGTGATTGAAAAACTGCATGTACCCTTAGAAGTAGAAGTTGCTAACGATAAATCTGTACTTGTTTATGATGTATGTCGGGGATGCACGATCACCATCAACGGGGAGGAATTCTCCATTGACCTCATCCCCATGGCTATGAGAGAGTTCAAGGTGGTGGTAGGTATGGATTGGCTATCCCGCCACCACGCGAGAGTGATATGTGATCACAAGACAATTGAACTCACGTCACCTACGGGAGACAAAGTCACCATACTAGGAGACAAAAGCGGAACTCCCATAATATGCTCCATGCACAAAGCGAGAAAGTACATAAAAAAGGGATGCCGAGCCTTTTTAGCTATGGTGACCGACACAAGAGTACAAGGACCGGTAATAGATGAGTTACCGGTAGTCCAAGAATTCAAAGATGTGTTCCCGGAAGAATTGCCGGGTATGCCTCCGGATAGAGATGTGGAATTCAGAATTGACCTAGTTCCGAATGCCAAGCCGGTAGCACGGGCACCATATCGGTTAGCGCCCCCAGAGTTGCAAGAACTTAATACCCAAATCCAAGAGTTGCTGGATAAGGGGTTTATTAGGCCGAGTATCTCACCATGGGGAGCCCCGGTTCTATTTGTAAAGAAGAAAGATGGGAGTATGCGGATGTGCATTGATTACCGGGAGTTAAACAAACTCACGGTGAAAAATCGGTATCCCTTGCCCCGAATTGACGATCTATTTGATCAATTACAAGGGGCCAAATGGTTCTCCAAGATCGACTTGCGGTCAGGGTACCATCAATTGAAGGTGAAGGAGGAGGACATCCCCAAGACGGCCTTTAGAACTCGCTATGGGCACTACGAATTTTGCGTGATGTCCTTTGGGTTAACAAACGCACCGGCGGCCTTCATGGACTTAATGAACCGCGTGTGCAAACCCATGCTGGACAAATCGGTGATAGTCTTCATCGACGATATTTTGATCTACTCTCGGAGCGAGGCCGAGCATGCCAAGCATTTACGAGAGATACTTGAGAGACTAAGAGTTGAGAAGTTGTATGCCAAGTTCTCCAAATGTGCATTTTGGCTAAGAGAAGTGCAATTCCTGGGCCATGTAATTGGATCCGAGGGGATTAAGGTGGACCCGGCTAAAGTTGAAGCGGTAACATTATGGGAAGCCCCTAAGACTCCCACCGAGGTTAGGAGTTTCCTCGGGCTAGCAGGCTACTACCGGAGATTTATCCAAGATTTCTCGAAAATAGCCTTACCCTTAACGAAGCTGACTAAGAAAGAAACCAAGTTTGTATGGGGTACCGAGCAAGAGGAGGCATTTCGAAGCCTCAAACAGAAGCTAACCCAAGCCCCGGTTTTAACCTTGCCCGAGGGCAACGAAGACCTAGTGGTTTATTCAGACGCGTCGCAAGTTGGCCTCGGTTGTGTATTGATGCAACGAGGCAAGGTGATCGCGTATGCATCTCGGCAACTAAAGGTGCACGAGCAAAACTACCCTACGCATGACCTAGAGTTGGCGGCGGTAGTGTTTGCCTTGAAGATTTGGCGACATTATTTATATGGGGCCAAATGCACTATCTTCACTGATCACAAAAGCCTCAAGTACTTCTTCGACCAAAAGGACTTGAACATGAGGCAACGAAGATGGCTTGAGACGATCAAGGACTATGACTGCGAGATTCACTATCACCCGGGCAAGGCCAATGTGGTAGCCGATGCCCTAAGTCGAAAGGGGGACTATGTGCCCATTAGAGTGAGATCTATGCAACTTCTGGTGACCTCTAACTTGATAACACGGATCAAGGAGGCCCAGATCGAAGCAGTCAAAGAAGAAAACTGGAAAAAGGAGCGGATTGTGGGCCAAGTAAAAGATCTAGTAGATGAAGAAAGTGGAATAAAGACCCGCTTTGGGCGAGTTTGGGTTCCCAACTCAGGTGATGTGAGGAATATGTTATTAGACGAGGCCCACAAGTCTCGTTACACGGTACACCCGGGGGCAACAAAGATGTATAACGATTTAAAGGCCAATTATTGGTGGCCCGGGATGAAACGCGACATAGTCAAGTACGTCGAGAGATGCTTGACTTGTCTACGAGTCAAGGCTGAGCATCAAAGACCATACGGGAAGTTGCAACCCTTGGAAATCCCCGTGTGGAAATGGGAGCATGTGACTATGGACTTGGTAACCAAGCTGCCAAGAACGGCCAGGAACCACGACGCTATTTGGGTGATTGTGGACCGGCTAACCAAAAGTGCACACTTTCTCCCTATTCGGGAGAAGTACTCAGCGGAGAAATTGGCCGATATTTACATTGACGAAATTGTGTCACGCCACGGGGTACCGGTTTCCATAGTATCGGATCGGGACACCCGGTACACGTCGGAATTTTGGCAAGGGTTCCAGGAGGAAATGGGCTCGAGATTACACCTCAGTACAGCATATCACCCCCAAACCGACGGCCAAAGCGAGAGGACCATCCAAACATTGGAAGACATGCTTCGGGCATGTGTTATTGATTTCGGGGGAAATTGGGACCGACACTTGCCACTCGTAGAATTTGCCTACAATAATAGCTATCACTCGAGTATTGGGATGCCTCCGTTCGAGATGTTGTATGGTAGAAAATGTAGAACACCCGTATGTTGGGGTGAAGTGGGCCAACGCGAGCTAAGTAGCCGCGAGGTGGTTCGGGAAACGTCGGCCAAGATCGACATCGTGAGGGCACGATTAAAAGCCGCTCAAGATAGACAAAAATCTTATGCGGACAAGAGAAGGAGGCCAATAGAGTTCCAAGAGGGAGACTATGTCTTGTTAAAGGTCTCCCCGTGGAAAGGTGTGATTCGTTTTAGAAAGCGAGGTAAGCTAAGTCCTCGATTCATTGGACCTTTCAAAATCCTTGCACGTGTGGGCAAGGTGGCTTATCAACTGGAATTGCCGGAGGAGCTAAGCGGCATTCACAATACGTTCCACGTGTCCTATTTGAGGAAGTGTCTTGCCGACGAGAGTGCCTATGTGCCACTCGATGATTTAGTCATTGATGATAAGCTTAACTATGTCGAGAGGCCTATTGCGATTCTCGACCGTAAGGTTAAGCGGCTAAGAAACAGAGAAGTGAACCAAGTGAAGGTTCAATGGGAGCATAGGAAAGGATCGGATCTAACTTGGGAGTCCGAGGAAGAGATGCAACGCTACTATCCCTACTTATTTGGTATGTAACTGTTTCGGGGACGAAACTCCCTTAAGGGGGGTGGAGTTGTAACATCCCGAGTTTTAATATATGAAAATTCCGTTAACAATTGACATTGCCTTGTTATGTGACCAAATTGTTCCTTATATGTTATAGTACTTGCCATACTATAGAAACTTGGGGGTTAAATGTTAAATGTTAAGGTTTAATTAGATTTGACCAAAACCTAAACTAGAGGGGCCAGGGATGTAAATAAGGAGCAAAAACTAAACAAAATAGGGGAGGAGGAGGAGGAGATCGCAGATTGCGATCTCTGTCTCGACCCCAGCCCTCTCCTTCCTCCTTCTTCCCAAATTCTGCATGATGAGGCTATGGCTGTGATTTTGGTGCATTATAATTGAAAATTTGAAGTGCTCTCAAGCCCTAAATTCGTCCTTGTAACAAGTAAGTGAAACCCCAAGTATTTGCATGTGTAGGTCACGAAAATTAGGGCCTCAAATCTGCAAATTTGTGATGTAATATGAATCTTATGATGTTAGGAACTTCATATGTTACTTAAATCCCCATTTTGATTGTGGAATTGGTGAAGTAGTCACCAAAAATCCTATGCTTGAACTTCCATGTTGCATGACCTCATAGGATGTTTGAGAAATTGTG